>JARYGA010042779.1:0-27908 GCA_030545235.1 Helianthus tuberosus
AGATACATAGGTTTTGTGAAAATAGGTTTCATGACTTATGTTTGAGAAAATATTTAGTCATGAACCTTGTAATTTGCTTTGTTTTGTAAATCATTTGAAAAACGATAAAATCAGATGATATGTATAAATAAGAGAATAATGTATGGTTAAATGAATAACCAAGAAAAATGAGTTTGTAAAAGATAAGTTGTTTTGTAAAACAATGTATTGTGAAAAGTATGTTATTTGTATAAAATGTTCTATGTCTCAAACTGAAATGATTTAAATAACACTACGATATGTAATACCATACAAACACTTATATATAGGAAGTACCAGCGGCGTATCCACCATGCTTGTATCATATTACACACGCATCGTTACTTAATCACTTACTCAAACCAAACCAACAATGTAAAATGTTCATGTCTAATGTAAATCATGTAATGTATAACCAATGTCAAAAGTGTTTATGTGTCAAATGTAAACCATGTAATATGTAACCAAAATGATATGTATGGCTAGTGAAAATGCATCAACTAAACCATAGATGAAATGCACAAAACAAAGCATTGAAGTAAAACTTGGTTTAAGTCAAAGCTATGTTTTGTGGAAATGCATGATCAATGTAAATCATGTAATATGTAACCAAAATAATTTGTATGGCTAGTGAAATGTATCAACTAAACCATATGCACAAGAACATAGTATTGAAGTAAAACTCAGTTTAAATCAACGTTATGTTTTGTGTAAATGCATGCTATACTAATACGAACATCTATGCGGTGTTGTGAAAATGCAAACATCCAAGCCTTGAGACTGAGGCGATAAACCCTTAAACCACTTAAAGGTTTATCTAACTTATGTATATCGAATTCGGTCATTCCTTTCATCCCCTTTCCCTGGGATGTCCGGAACGGGAGTTGTCAATTCCTATGGTACCACTACCTACTAACGAACGGCGTAGCTAATGTTAATGAATGTATTGTTCCATTGTAAACAACCCAAATGTCATAACAAAATGTAAGCATGTGATGAAAACGATGTACTAAGTATGCACGCAATGGACATACATAACATAAAATGTAAATGTAAAACAATGTAGTAAGTATGCACGCAATGGACATACATAGCATAAAATGTAATGTAAAACGGTGAAATCATGTACTATAATGTACTAACGAACATAGCATGTATATGATGTGAAAACATGGAAAGCATGAAAGTAACAAGTAGGCACATGTGTTTCACCCCAAAACGTTTGGAAAACAGTAAAAGAGGGGTCTATGTACTCACTTGAGATTTCTCAGAAGTCCTTGAGTAACAACCAAACAATGCTAGAGATCGCGGATATCAAACGGCACCTAATATAGGTAACTATGTTAATTAACCGGACCTAGATCGGAAGATCGGGTAGCATTAGGGTTTGTAAACCAAACGAGTGTAGAGACTCGTGTCATTTGGTTTAACAAAGCCTATATACTAAATGAAACTTAACCTAAGTGTTTACGACCCGTTTAGGTAGCTTATGCTACTTTAACGCGTCGTTCGCGTGAAACGCGTTCGGACCGCCTAACTAGTTCTACGACAAGTGTTATATGCCTAAACATGTTACATAATCAGTTATGTGACAAAAGTTTAGGTTACATATGCTTAATTACCAATTATACATGAAAAGGGTATTCTGGTAATTTACCTAAGGCATATAAACTACCTATCATACAACTACTTAAACGATGTGACCATAGGGTATAACCTCGGAAGGTTATTCCCTACCTACTATGGTCACCTAATGTATTTGGTCAGATCCTAATGATCGACCAAACTGGGTCGGGTTCGAAGGTATAGGCGATTTATTAGATCGCCTACCCTACGACCCTAGACAACGTGGTAATCAGTGGGCATAGTCCCAAGGGACTATGACCAACGTGATTACACTCACGTTGCGAAGTTCAAACGAACTTCGCATTGACCATTACTGGTAATGGTCAACGCTGAAAGTCAAAAAAAGTTTGACTTTCTGACTCGAAAAGCAATAAAATAAGGAAAAGAACGAAAGAATACTTACGAAGGGTCCCCGAATGCTAACCTCGATTCAAAAATCTCAGGTATGAAACAATAGTTTCAACTTAGAGTTTCTCAAATCAAAGTTATTGTAAGTTTTGCATTGGGGTGATGGGGTATTTATAGTTTTCGGGTAACCGTTAGGATCGTTTCATGGAAAACGTGCCTTAATCCCACCCGTACAAGTGTCGGGACCTTATGGTGACTAAAATTTGATCCTTATCAGCTGACTAGACAATTGGGATTGTGTGGTGGTGGATCAAACAGCTGCAATCTGCTGTTAGAAACATTTAACCTGGTCAGAAGGTCTGACGCGGGCCGCCTAGGGATTTACAGAATCTGAGGCGGGCCGCCTGGCCTGCACAGATCAGCAATAAGTTTCAGAAGTTACAGTTTTGGTCCCTGCACGTGTTTAAGCTCATTTCCGGCACTTCCAAGGCCCGTAAAGCCAACTTTAAGGCCCTAAAATGTTTCCTAAACATTGTGGACATGAAACATGCTTAAAAATATGTCAGATGTTGGTTCGTTTGGTCGTACGAACGCGATGTTCGCTTAATTACGACGGAATGCGCATAAGCGCGAAAAACGATCCAAATGACGCGACGAATGGATTTTTGACAAGCCAAACACTAAAGCATAATATAGTCATGCTTACATAAATTTTTGGATGTCCGGATGTATTCAGAACGTGAGTTATGCGCGAAAATGCAAACTTGTGCACTTTTTGACGCTTTTAGTCCCTGAATGACACAAAAGTTTATTTTAGCATACCGAACACCTCAAAGCCTATTTCTAAGCTATGTAAAGGATATTTGTGGTATGTTTAACTTATGGTCATGTTCCGGAATGTCTGTTACAGTTCAAATTGGCATACTTTCGCAGTTTGTCAAGTTTAGTCCCTGTAAGCGAATTAGCTTGTTTTTGCCATACCAAAGCCTTCAAAACTTAATTCTAAGTTATATAAAGGTTATTTAAGGTATGTTAAGCCTATGTCACTATTCCGGAGTGTTTGTTGCATTAAACTGGTTATATTTACGCATCGGTGCGCGTATAACCTTCCAAAAAGCGATTTAGAGTTTGGATTTGAACAACAATTGATATGTGCAAATGATACACATATTCTTACAAATCCCAAGTATGAAATATAATATTTCATTGGTTTGGTATTTGTTTGATGGCCGTGGAGGCACAGGTGTTACAGTCTCCCCTACTTTAGGAAATTTCGTCCCGAAATTTATTTAGAGGAAACTTGTGAGAGCTTGAAAACATGAGGTTGAAAAGATCGAACAATATTGGTTAGGGTTCTGAACTTCTAGTAATCTTTAATAACATCATGATTGCAATGTAAGAGGGATACTTATATACAAGTATATGAAGCGTCATTGGTGCGTCCACCGTACCTCCATTACATCGTTCTCATTTCGTTATTGTTGTCACTATCGGCTCTTACACATAATAAATCTTACTGGGTTTCTGTGCACTAAATTTCATAATTATGTACGCGTCCATAATTAGACAATTCCTTGCACAGTTCACACGGTCTATTTTATAATGTGTAGTGTAAAACCAAATGAACAATCCTGTAATGAGTGTGACTAGACCGCCATAGAGTCCTTTAAATTAAATCAATAAATGATCTAAAATAGACTATCAAGGAGTCTGTCCAGCTACATCACTAGATGTTGTTCTTTAACCAAATTGTGAATCAATCTTTTTTATTAGACCACTAAAGGGTCTATTATGAATCATGGAGTGG
Source organism: Helianthus tuberosus (assembly GCA_030545235.1). Lineage (NCBI taxonomy): Eukaryota > Viridiplantae > Streptophyta > Magnoliopsida > Asterales > Asteraceae > Helianthus > Helianthus tuberosus. The sequence continues at coordinate 3,800 of JARYGA010042779.1, forward strand.
TACTACATAATCCAAGGGTCTTAACTATTACATAGAAGCCCATTGAGGATTGAAGGTAGTACCTTTTGAATATCCTGCTACGAATCTCTCATATGAAGATATGAAAGATTCTGCGAGGATTTGGATAACGAATATCCAGAGTATTAAAAACATAAAAATGCATAAAAGAAAACATAAGATGAATAAACACATAGTCACATAACCACAAAATTTTTTAACTAGAAGTTTGTTCTGCTAACAGAGTACATGTATTTAAAGCACACTAGGAATCCATCTCGTGGATTTCATTTGGCGCTTTAAACATTATCAAGAATCTAACTATAAAGATAGAAAGATTCAAAAAGAAAATTCGATTTCGATTATAAAGAATCGAAATGTTCGAATTAAGGTACATAAGGAATCCAATTAAGGACTCTGATTTGAATGATGATTATCCACAAGGGTCTAATTGTGGAGATAAAAAGATCCCATATGGATTTTTGAAGTTGAAGATGTTTTGAAATCTTGCACGGGATGTGCTTAAGTCAAAACATGAAGTAAAATGCTTATGAAGTTGAGATGCTAGATATGTCAAGGCGACATATGAAGCAGAATTTGAAGGTTAAGTAAATGTACGAGGAAAATATTTTTGAAAACTGTGCATGGGGTTCTTTTAAGAAAAATGTGTTTACCGTTTTTGAAACCTTATATATAATACTTTTGAAATAAAGTAGGTGTATTAGATAGATATATTTACAAAAATGTTTTAAAATCATGAGAGATGAATTTTGAAATTATGTATAAGGTTTTTGAAAGACATGAATGATGCTTTTCGAAATCATGCACTTGATAAGAAAATGTATTGTGTTAATATTGTCTTCAGACTATATGAAATATTTTGAAATTAGGAAGGTTGGTTTTGATAACATGGCCTATGTTTTTGGGATAACATAGACAATGCATCTAGAAAATTGTTTTCAAAATATATGAAATGTTTTGAGATCATGAAGATTGTTTTGAAATACTTGTACTGTGTATGTTGAAAAATCAAAACGTAATGGGTATGAGATTTGAAAATACCCTTAGTTATCTAACCAAGGATTTAATGGCACAGATGTGCAGAAGCATGATTACTCATAATGTCACTTTATTTTCTGTACTTTGTTTCTTAGAGTGAAACGAGTATTTAAAATTTTTGAAGGAATCATGAGCGATCATTTGAAAGAGAGAATCACAAGAGTAGTTTGTAAGGAACATAGTTCCTTAATGCAGGTATCATAGGAAAAGTCATACATACATGTAATTATACTTGTATATCAGAATTGTGAACAACAACTTTTATTTATGAACAAGACATATTGTTTCACAATACACGAAAACAAAAGAAACAAAGGCATAAGACAGCAACATCCTTTGTTCAGCTGAATGCTCATCCAAGGGTTGGATTTGCACTGGCAATCTTCGGGCAGTTGTTCCTGTAATGGCTCGTATCGCCACAGTTGTAGCAAGTACCACGCGGAAAACGAGCTTGAGTTGGGTTGACTTGGGGTTGATTTAGACCACCTTGGTTCGGGTTACAACGACAAACATTTGCCAGGTGACCGAGTCGCCCGCACGATGCACACAAATGACACTGTAAGTGAGCTTGGTGATGCCCATTACATTTGTCGCAAAATGGCGCCGTTCCCTTGTATTGCTTCTTAGCAGGTTGTGCTACCACCCGGATGGGTCCTGCTTGATTTGGTACTACTGCAACACAAACTTTTGCTGTATGACCTTTACGTCCACAAATTTGGCATTCACGGCACTTCACCATAGCATGATGATAAAGGTTACATTTGTTGCACAAGGGTGAAGTTCCATTGTATGGCTTCCTAGCTGGTGGCCTTGCCACATGGCTAGGTCCCGCTTGATTAGGTGTAACCGCTGCGGGTTTCCTTGAAGCCTTACGCTTCCTTGATTTAGGTGCTGGCTTGACTTCTGCTTCCTTTGGTGGCTCATGAGTGGCTTCATTGTCGAGTTGAGAGGCTTCATTGTTGAGACGAGCCATGGCAATGCCTAAATCCACAGTCCTCTGAATCACTTCGCCAATTTGCTGGACAAATTTGGCTGTTCGCTCGGGCATTTGACCAGTGCCGAAAGGAATAGACATTCTAGAAGGAAATGAAAGACATAGGAAGAAACGAGTGAAAGGTTATTGGATAATCAATACAGAATGGTAACGAATGAAAATTTTGACCATTTGTTTGTTACCTAAGGCAAACAAATGAGATGGTGACAAATCAAAGTAAATGGGTCAAAAATAATGTATCGCGAAGACATGCTCGCCTATAAGTGAACACTCATTCCAAGAATTCCCAGGTAAGCACAACTGGTCTCGCGTCTGATGAGATGTATACGAAGTGCTTGCCTAGACAGAAAACCCAGAATACAGGCATTCACCCTTCCAGTTTGCACGTGTTCACATTATTTAAAACCCAAAACCTTGACGAGATTTTGAAAACTCAAAGGGGTTCAAAACCATATAATAGAGAGTTCAAAACCTTACAATAGAGGGTTCAAAACCTAGTAATCAATCATCCTAGAACAGATGATTAGTTTTTAAAGCGGTTTTGAAATTTATGTTCTTGTTGTGGTTGTCGCCTAAGGATAGGTGACAGTAGTGTTTTATGACTAAACACAAGTAAACTCGCGTTAGGGTCCTAAGAAGGTTATAGACTAGGTCAAAGCATTACTAATAACCTAATTTCCTATAACCATTAGCTCTGATACCATCTTTTCTGTCACACCCCGACCACGTAGAACATACAAAACGTGGCGGAAACATCGGGGAGTGTTGTAACAGAATTAATGTTTCACAACCATGGAAATTTAAGTTTCGTTTTATTGATTAAAAGTGTTACAATGTCTTAACAAACAAAGAAATACAACATAATTAACTAGTCTTGCATCTTTTATTGTCACTAAAGCCCAAGTCTGCCTATGTGTATCTTGATCATCTTATGCAACAGCTCCTGAAAAACACATGTGAAAATAGGTACGTCAGCATAAAAATGCCTGTGAGATACATAGGTTTTGTGAAAATAGGTTTCATGACTTATGTTTGAGAAAATGTTTAGTCATAAACCTTGTAATTTGCTTTGTTTTGTAAATCATTTGAAAAACGATAAAATCAGATGATATGTATAAATAAGAGAATAATGTATGGTTAAATGAATAACCAAGAAAAATGAGTTTGTAAAAGATAAGTTGTTTTGTAAAACAATGTATTGTGAAAAGTATGTTATTTGTATAAAATGTTCTATGTCTCAAACTGAAATGATTTAAATAACACTACGATATGTAATACCATACAAACACTTATATATAGGAAGTACCAGTGGCGTATCCACCATGCTTGTATCATATTACACACGCATCGTTACTTAATCACTTACTCAAACCAAACCAACAATGTAAAATGTTCATGTCTAATGTAAATCATGTAATGTATAACCAATGTCAAAAGTGTTTATGTGTCAAATGTAAACCATGTAATATGTAACCAAAATGATATGTATGGCTAGTGAAAATGCATCAACTAAACCATAGATGAAATGCACAAAACAAAGCATTGAAGTAAAACTTGGTTTAAGTCAAAGCTATGTTTTGTGGAAATGCATGATCAATGTAAATCATGTAATATGTAACCAAAATAATTTGTATGGCTAGTGAAATGTATCAACTAAACCATATGCACAAGAACATAGTATTGAAGTAAAACTCAGTTTAAATCAACGTTATGTTTTGTGTAAATGCATGCTATACTGATACGAACATCTATGCGGTGTTGTGAAAATGCATACATCCAAGCCTTGAGACTGAGGCGATAAACCCTTAAACCACTTAAAGGTTTATCTAACTTATGTATATCGAATTCGGTCATTCCTTTCATCCCCTTTCCCTGGGATGTCCAGAACGGGAGTTGTCAATTCCTATGGTACCACTACCTACTAACGAACGGCGTAGCTAATGTTAATGAATGTATTGTTCCATTGTAAACAACCCAAATGTCATAACAAAATGTAAGCATGTGATGAAAACGATGTACTAAGTATGCACGCAATGGACATACATAGCATAAAATGTAAATGTAAAACAATGTACTAAGTATGCACGCAATGGACATACATAGCATAAAATATAATGTAAAACGGTGAAATCATGTACTATAATGTACTAACGAACATAGCATGTATATGATGTGAAAACATGGAAAGCATGAAAGTAACAAGTAGGCACATGTGTTTCACCCCAAAACGTTTGGAAAATAGTAAAAGAGGGGTCTATGTACTCACTTGAGATTTCTCAGAAGTCCTTGAGTAACAACCAAACAATGCTAGAGATCGCGGATATCAAGCGGCACCTAATATAGGTAACTATGTTAATTAACCGGACCTAGATCGGAAGATCGGGTAGCATTAGGGTTTGTAAACCAAACGAGTGTAGAGACTCGTGTCATTTGGTTTAACAAAGCCTATATACTAAATGAAACTTAACCTAAGTGTTTACGACCCGTTTAGGTAGCTTATGCTACTTTAACGCGTCGTTCGCGTGAAACGCGTTCGGACCGCCTAACTAGTTCTACGACAAGTGTTATATGCCTAAACATGTTACATAATCAGTTATGTGACAAAAGTTTAGGTTACATATGCTTAATTACCAATTATACATGAAAAGGGTATTCTGGTAATTTACCTAAGGCATATAAACTACCTATCATACAACTACTTAAACGATGTGACCATAGGGTATAACCTCGGAAGGTTATTCCCTACCTACTATGGTCACCTAATGTATTTGGTCGGATCCTAATGATCGACCAAACTGGGTCGGGTTCGAAGGTATAGGCGATTTATTAGATCGCCTACCCTACGACCCTAGACAACGTGGTAATCAGTGGGCATAGTCCCAAGGGACTATGACCAACGTGATTACACTCACGTTGCGAAGTTCAAACGAACTTCGCATTGACCATTACTGGTCAACGCTGAAAGTCAAACAAAGTTTGACTTTCTGACTCGAAAAGCAATAAAATAAGGAAAAGAACGAAAGAATACTTACGAAGGGTCCCCGAATGCTAACCTCGATTCAAAAATCTCAGGTATGAAACAATAGTTTCAACTTAGAGTTTCTCAAATCAAAGTTATTGTAAGTTTTGCATTGGGGTGATGGGGTATTTATAGTTTTCGGGTAACCGTTAGGATCGTTTCATGGAAAACGTGCCTTAATCCCACCCGTACAAGTGTCGGGACCTTATGGTGACTAAAATTTGATCCTTATCAGCTGACTAGACAATTGGGATTGTGTGGTGGTGGATCAAACAGCTGCAATCTGCTGTTAGAAACATTTAACCTGGTCAGAAGGTCTGACGCGGGCCGCCTAGGGATTTACAGAATCTGAGGCGGGCCGCCTGGCCTGCACAGATCAGCAATAAGTTTCAGAAGTTACAGTTTTGGTCCCTGCACGTGTTTAAGCTCATTTCCGGCACTTCCAAGGCCCGTAAAGCCAACTTTAAGGCCCTAAAATGTTGCCTAAACATTGTGGACATGAAACATGCTTAAAAATATGTCAGATGTTGGTTCGTTTGGTCGTACGAACGCGATGTTCGCTTAATTACGACGGAATGCGCATAAGCGCGAAAAACGATCCAAATGACGCGACGAATGGATTTTTGACAAGCCAAACACTAAAGCATAATATAGTCATGCTTACATAAATTTTTGGATGTCCGGATGTATTCAGAACGTGAGTTATGCGCGAAAATGCAAACTTGTGCACTTTTTGACGCTTTTAGTCCCTGAATGACACAAAAGTTTATTTTAGCATACCGAACACCTCAAAGCCTATTTCTAAGCTATGTAAAGGATATTTGTGGTATGTTTAACTTATGGTCATGTTCCGGAATGTCTGTTACAGTTCAAATTGGCATACTTTCGCAGTTTGTCAAGTTTAGTCCCTGTAAGCGAATTAGCTTGTTTTTGCCATACCAAAGCCTTCAAAACTTAATTCTAAGTTATATAAAGGTTATTTAAGGTATGTTAAGCCTATGTCACTATTCCGGAGTGTTTGTTGCATTAAACTGGTTATATTTACGCATCGGTGCGCGTATAACCTTCCAGAAAGCGATTTAGAGTTTGGATTTGAACAACAATTGATATGTGCAAATGATACACATATTTTTACAAATCCCAAGTATGAAATATAATATTTCATTGGTTTGGTATTTGTTTGATGGCCATGGAGGCACAGGTGTTACAGAAATGTAGGGGCTGGCAGCCTAAGAACTGCTTATAGGTGCAGCCGTTGGGTGGGTTACTTCCTGAGGTACCTCCGTTGCGCCCGGAGTGATGGGCCTCGTGTTGTGCGATGACTGCAGCAATGATTCCCTGAAGTTCCTCCTCGTTGGTGGGTATGCGTACACCCCGTTTTGGAGGCATTTTCTAAAAGATGTTTCACGTAGTTTAGGTCATTGCAAATAAAATGCACGTATGCATTCAACAATATCAACACATAACATCTCATGCTATCAATAAATCATCCACATAACATCTCATGTTATAAATAAATTAGCCTCTGCAATGGTCGAGGGCTTCGAGGTAGTAACCATACCCCTGATCTGGGGTGCAAGTGTCCAAATGAATCGTTCAATCCTTTTGAACTCCGGTTTGACTAAGTAGGGGGGGGGGCGACCCTAGATAAGTCGTGCAATCGCTGGACAAGTTCAGGAATTTCTGGTTCGTCCATTTTCAATTTCCTGAACTCCACCTCAAGCTTCTAATTTCCAGTCCTAAAACAATATTTCTTCTCAATCGTTTCCTTGAACTCGTCCCAGCTCAGTGCATAAGCAGCGTCTGTGCCAAGGGTCTGAACCTGGAGGTTCCATTAAGAGAGTGTGCCATCTAGAAATATCCCCGAGATATAGGTAACACTCTGTTGGGGCGAACAGTTACTCATTCTTAGAATGGAGTCGCTCTTTTCGGACCAACGAACAAATGCAACGGCGCCTCCTGTTCCGTCAAAGTTCAAAGGCTTGCAGTTCAGGAACTGTTTTATAGGTGCAGCCAGTCGGAGGGTTATTTCCAGTAATGCCATCGTTATACTTAGAGCGGAGGGCTTCATGTCGTGCATTTATCTGTGAGATGCGTTCTTGCAGCTCGGCTTCTGTCCTTGGCAACGTACTGGTGTTTGTGTCACGTCTGGGTGACATTCCCTTTTGTCGAAGTGGTGTGAAGCGGGTTAGACAACATTTCAATTGTCTATGAGGTGTATATAGCAACATAAGCCATCATGTAATCACCCAATTTCACACGCAAATATACTCACTGTATGAGTGGGGAAGTAAATTTCTGAGCCTTCACATAGGCTTGCCAATTTGGCTTGTTGCTCGTAATAGAATGAACTCGAGGCTACATTGCCTTGGTCATTCGTGTTTAAGTTATTTCCTGCTGCATTGGTTATCATTAGCTTGACCCGCAGAGTCCACCAGGATTCCTGTGCACTACAAATCGTTATTACGTGGGCCCCCGTAATAATAAATCAAGGAGCAACAGCAGGTGATCAATCAAGGAGCAACAGCAGGTGCATCGGCATGAACAAGGTCATGCTACAATGCGGGGTCAGGAGCAACGCCTGGCTCAGGGGCCACGGCTGGCTCCGGATCAAAAACTCCATCTCAAGATCAGCTGGATCAACAAACACAGGGGTTACAGGATCCTCCAAAGGCTGGTCTAAGTGCATGAACTCAATGTCATGGTCTGGATCAAAACCAGGTGGAAAAACAGAATCGTCCTCAATATTGCAATCAAACTCAAATCTGTGTGCGAGAACTGGGGCAGCTGATGACGCCATATCAGGGTCGGCGTCGTGTAAGTGGTGCTGCACTCCCCGTATGTGCAAAGATGCGGATGTCAGAAACTCAAATGAGTCTGGGATAGGGGAATTGGCATGAGTTTCCCCTGCAGAAGCGTCCGCATGCAGTAGTCTAATACTAGCAGCAATAGGGTCCTGCCCTCGAATGGGTCCTCCTCTAGTAGGTCGTTATCGTCATTAGAGGCCACGTTGGGGGGCATATCATCAACAGGATAAGCGGCAAGGGGGCACAGGAGCAGGGATCACCGCGAGTGGCAAACTCCCAACAAGATGGCCATCAGTAGGCTCTGCTACGACTTCAGGCAGCGCACAAAGGACTGAAAGTCGTCATTGTCTGTGCCGGTAGTATCGGAAATGTACACCTCGTGCTTCGATGAAACTATGTCGTCTGACACTATGGCCATGGGATTCGTAGTGTCCATCTTTCTAGTATATGATGAAAGCATGATGTTTGTAACACAAACGCATATACGTATAATAATCAATCATATAATCATATAATCACATAAGTCACCAAGTAAGCATTCAAATCATTCTCCTAGTCCACTAGCCAAATTCCTCCCAGCCTCGAAGACTGCTCTATCCTCCACCTCGACCTCTTAGATCGAGCCTCGGTCCCCTTGACCGAGCCTCAGCCTTCATGACTGAGCCTACTCTTCCTAGCCTTACTAGCCAACTACCTCGGTCACCTAGACCGAGCCTCGATCCTCCAGACCGAGCCTCAGCCCTCCAGGCTGAGCCTATAATAAATCAACGTGCTCAACTACCTCGGTCACCTAGACCGAGCCTCGATCCTCCAGACCGAGCCTCAGCCCTCCAGGCTGAGCCTATAAATAATAAAATGTGCTCAACATTTGTTTGTAAAAAGTTTTGGATCTGGACTTAAGTGGTATGCAGTAAAATGTTTTCGTGAGAGCCCTAGTGATCATAGTCTAGACTCGAGAAAGAATCCTAGTTCGCTATGATCAGAGCTCTGATACCAAGCTGTCACACCCTGGCTTTGCGGAAGCGTGGTTAATTTTGGTGTGACTTCTGAATACCATAGCTTAACCATAACAAAGCTATATGAAATAAAATCATGCAAGATCATCCATTTGATTAAGTTTAAAACCAGAGTAACATAACATTGTCTTAAGGACTTACAACCTCATACCATAAAACAGTGTCTTGATAAACATAAACATCAACATGAAATAAACGCAGTTTAAGATTTGTGACTTGTCCAGGAAAGAGTCACATTTCCTAAACTGGGATGACCTTGGAACCCTTATGCAGCGGGAAAACATAACATACCGTGCCAGATCTTTAGTTTCCTGAAATACATGTAAGTTGAAAAAATCAACAATAATGTTGAGCGAGTTCATGTGTTTAGTATGTGCGCGCGAATAAACCTTTGTAATCATTGCAAGTATGAATGTTTTGTAAACTCTGGTATGAAAGCAAATAAGGAAACATATCAGTTATTGTGTATCCACATGGTCCAACCTGCGGGCGCATGGGAGGGGATAGGACAAGGTCACCACATGGTCCAACCTGCGGGTGCATGGGTGGTGTTACGACAAGGTCACCACATGGTCCAACCTGCGGGCGCATGGGTGGTGTTAAGACGGGGTTACCACATGGTCCAACCTGCGGGCGCATGGGTGGTACTAAGACAAGGTCACCACATGGTCCAACCTGCGGGCGCATGAGTGGTGTTTGTTATGCTCAAATAGGCCTATCACTCGTATCCCTCGATCGCACTACGAGGACTAATGTTCTTAAGGTTTCACCTACCCAATCACATAACCTAACAGTTCCTTCCTTAGCTGACCATACCATGTAAGAAACATTCGTAATCATAGTAACATGTATTTCACCCCCGCAGTTAAAAACTGAAAACAGTTAAGAGAAAAGGGCGACATGAACTCACAGTGAAGCGTCTCTACCAAGTACTCCAAATCAGGCAGCTGTGCGACGACCTACAGGTGCTAATTTCTATTAGACGGACGGCCGTGCCTTAGCTTTATAGTTTAAGTCTTTGGGAAATAGTTAGACAACTATTTCGTGGTTACGTTCTGTATATACTTGGTAGTTAATCTCCTTCCCAAGGATGGGGGATTCAATACATGTGCGTTCAAATTAAATCATTAAGTCTCACTTAATATATATATATATTTCCGATTCCAAAATATAAGTATTTTTCTCAAAAATATTATATTTTCACTACACATAATTTTTCTCCAATAATACGTTGTTAAAATACGCGTTCATAAATATTTCCGTAAGTGCGTAAGTTACGTTTTAACAGTCGAGTGGTAATATACTTACCGGTGTAACTTATATATTTATGGTGAAAGCGTTCGTATTATTTTGGATTCGTTAACGTTCGTAAATATTATTTTTACTCTAAAAATAATATTTATGTATTTTCACAAAATAATCATAAACAGTGTGTGAAAAATATATATTTATTACGTTAAATTTTGTGAAAATCCCACCTCCGAATATTTAATAAATAAAGTCATGGCGAAATTCATATTTCGAAAACATGTTAAAATAATTCTAACACTTGTAGTGTAAATAGTTCTAAGTGTTAGGTTTTTAGAAAAATTTCGCCAGAGTTTCCTCTGTAACTGGAGGTGGCCATGCTTTCAAGCGTATCATTTTCTTTAATAAATCAACTCAACAATTTTCTCATTCAACCAAAACAATGTTCAATCACAAACTAGTCAAAATATGTATATAAATCGCATAAATTTCATGAACTTGTGGTTTATCCAAACTGTGAAGTAAATCTCATTACTTTTAGTGGATCTTTATATAAAACAATCCGATTTGGTAAAAACCTCGTTTTTAGAGAAATCCCGTTTTCACAACTTTTCGTCATCTTTTACAAAAATAGTTATTTTGTCGAAACTTGGTGTTACACAAGTGTTTACACACTTGTGTGTTCTAAAAACCATTCTTGTTAGTGTAAGATCCGTCTTTTAAAGTATGATTTCTTTAACACGCGGTCCTTTGAAAATACCACTTGTAGATACGTAGATCTACTAGTTTTAAACACTATTTCACAAGTAAAAATGCTTTTACACAAGTTCAAGTTTCATGTGTGGTGGAGTTTCACCTTTTAACCCTTGTTACTTCTAAAATAGTCTTATGTCATGATCCATGAACATGACTACACCGGGTTAAACGGTGATCCGAGCTACCACAACATAGATCGGGTCCAAATAATCATACATTTCAAATACTACATCATTTACACAACATATAAGCTTTTAACCATTATTATTAGTGTTTTTAGTAAACTTTAATGCTTCAAAATGCAAGATTCCGAATTTTAACCGATAAAAATCCTTTTAACCACTTTAGATTAGTTCAAGAAGGTGTTTTAAGCATTATACCTCTACCTCGAGGCTAGGGAAGAATCTATGCGCAAAAGAGGTGGATAAAAGCTAAGTAGAGAGGTCCTTCGCGTTCCGCTTGCACCAAGCTTCCTAATACAAGACCCTTGATGCTTGAATAACCTTGGAATATGAAGATCAAACTCGAAAATGGATGGAGGCACAAGGGGGATGTTTGGCCGTGACTTATTTAGAGAGAAAGAGAGAGTTCTTTGGTGAGTTTAAGTGGTGAAAGTGATTAGTGGATCAAGTCTCATACTTATGGACAATTCTAATGTTAATTACCCAATGGTCACTATGCTTCCTAGATATTAAACATGTGGAAATAAAATATTCATTATTGTACCATGTATGTCCCCTAGATGGGGACGGTTGGTTAAAGGGGGGGGGGGGTTCTAGTCCGAAACCAACTAGTAGTTAGGTTAATTAGTTAGGTTAAGTATAGTTAACCCGGTTAGTTGTGTGTCACGTGTTACAATTGGTGTTAGGGTATTCAGGGACCCTAACTGGCTCAGAAAAAGATAAATAATGAAAATAACAATATTTTCATGTTCCGGGTATAGTCCGGTTGTTCGGTTGGATAGTAATCCGTTAAAGTGCTTAACAAAGCTTTAAAGTGTCGTTATAATTACATTTAGTGAGACAACTTATTTCCGACACTTTGGAAAGTGTCTAGTAATATTTTTCTCATGTTTTGGCACTTTATTAGCTAGCTAAAAGCTGAATTATTTTGTAAAGTGCTGAGTTTTGTACTTAGAGTACGTTTTAGGCACATCCAGTCATAGTGACTTATTCCTAGAGACGCAGTTCCACAACCCTTATATCCCTACACTCACTACTAGTGTAGCAAAACGTTTCTGGCTCGTACAGGCCTTAGAGGCAGTGTTTGCCTGATGCTGGCTTTATCAGCATGTTCAATAGGTTATCCGTTCATGTGCTACTGTGCTTTTGTGCATCATGTTTGTCACTAGGGTTCAACATGTAAATAATGTAGTGACGATAAGTAAAGTATGATGCAGGTAAGTACATGTATCAGTATTCAAGTAGCAGTTCATCAGCTAGTTCAAACAGCACAGTAATTAAGCAGTAATTAATCATTAGTTAAGTCGTACGGATACCTGGTTTAGTGCGGGTTGTCACAAAGGATGACTTCTCGTAGGCCACCATAGAGCGGAACCCAAATGCGCTTTTTAAAGTATAAGGCTCCCTCTTCATTTGGCGCCATGTACTTCAATGCACCCCGGAGGTATTCAGCTTTACGATTCTCTTCTTTAAGAGCTTCTTGTTGTGCATCTCGAATGCGTGCAGTGAGGTTCGTTCGAATCGTCATTTCCAATGCTCGAACCCTTAGGGTCTTAACCCTTTCTTTTCGGCTCAACGCGTCTGCTACAACGTTCGCCTTTCCAGGATGGTACTTAATCTCACAGTCATAATCATTTAGCAGCTCAACCCAACGTCACTGGCGCATATTCAATTCCTTCTGATCAAATATGTGTTGTAAGCTTTTGTGATCTGTGAAGATTGTACATCGAGTACCATATAAATAATGTCGCCAAATCATCAAGGCGAATACCACTGCACCCAGCACCAGGTTGTGAGTGGTATAATTTCTCTCGTGAACCTTCAGTTGTCTTGAAGCATAAGCGATGACTTTTTGGCGTTGCATGAGCACGCAACCCAAGCCTTGTCGTGAGGCGTCGCAGTATACCACGAAGTCTTCAGTGCCTTCGGGTAACGATAGTATCGGTGCATCGCAGAGCTTGTTCTTAAGTAGCTAAAAGGCTTCTTCTTGTTTGTGACCCCAGTCGTACTTCTTGTCTTTCTGGGTAAGGGTCGTTAGCGGTTGAGCTATCTTTGAGAAATTCTCGATGAATTGCCGATAATAGCCCGCTAAGCCCAAAAATTGTCGAACTTCAGTTGGGGTCTTGGGGTCTTCCCAATTCTTTATTGCTTCAATCTTGGATGGGTCTACATGAATGCCCTTCTCATTCACCACGTGACCAAGAAATTGTACTTCGCGAATCCAGAATTCGCATTTTGAGAACTTTGCATAAAGTTTCTCTTTCTTCAGTAGTTCCAGAATAGTTCTGAGATGTTGCTCGTGCTCTTCTTTCGTTCGCGAGTAAATCAGGATATCATCGATAAATACAATCACGAATTTATCGAGATATGGTTTGCATACGCGGTTCATTAGGTCCATAAAGACCGCTGGCGCGTTCGTCAATCCAAACGGCATCACAAGGAATTCGTAGTGCCCATAGCGTGTTCTGAATGCAGTCTTTGGCACGCTTTCATCTTGGATTCTCAGCTGATGGTATCCAGATCGAAGGTCGATCTTGGAATAGTAGCTTGATCCTTGCAGTTGATCAAACAAGTCATCAATCCTCGGTAGCGGATACCGATTCTTGATCGTGAGCTTGTTCAGTTCCCTGTAATCGATACACATCCGCAGTGATCCATCCTTCTTCTTCACGAATAATACTGGAGCTCCCCAGGGTGAGAAGCTTGGCCTTATGAATCCTTTATCCAACAACTCCTGAAGCTGTGTAGATAATTCTTGCATTACGGATGGCGCAAGTCGATATGGAGCCTTGGCTACAGGAGCGGCTCCTGGAACCAAGTCTATGTGGAATTCGACTTGTCGTTGCGGTGGTAGTCCTGGCAGATCTTCAGGGAACACATCAGGAAATTCCTTCACCACAGGAATGTCTTCGAGTTTTGGCTCCACAGCCTTCTTATCTACAACGTGTGCTAGGAAAGCGACACATCCCTTCCTCAAGCACTTCTGTGCCTTCAAACAACTGATGATTTGTAGAGGCGCGTTTCGTCTTTCTCCATGTACTATGAGAGTTTCATCATTCGCCAGAGGGATGCGAATGATTTTCTCATGACAAATGACTTCAGCTTTGTTCTTGGACAACCAGTCCATCCCGACAACTACATCGAAGCTACCTAATTGAATAGGTAAGAGGTCGATGCTAAATCTTCGTTCACCAAGTTCTAGCGTGCAGCCTCTAACAACTTCGCTTGATTCAACAAGTTTGCCATTGGCTAGTTCTATGGAATAAGGAATTTCTAATCTACTAGATTCTATTCCAAGTATGCGTTTAAATTCCACAGACATGAAACTATAATCGGTGCCAGTGTCGAATAATATGGATGCAAAGTGATTGTTAATGAGGAACGTACCGTTGACCACATTAGGGTCCTTGCGTGCGTCCCTTGCTCTAATTACAAATGCTCGGGTCTGAGCATTGTTTCCCCTTGGGCAATTTTTCTTGAAATGATCCATGCCTCCACAACCAAAGCATCCTTGGCTTTGCCCAGCTCCACGGCTATTCCGGTTACCATTGCCATTCCCATTCCCATTCCTTCCGTTTCCCCAACAGTTTTCTGCTTGGTGACCCAATCTACCACATTTGTCGCACCTTGGAATGCGACAAGCTCCTTTATGATGAAACTTACATTTTTGGCATTCAGGCATGGAGCCTTGGTATGCCTTGGTTGAAAGGGTCTTCGCCTCCTGAGACGGGTTAGCGTCACACTTTTTGTTGAAACCTTTGTTGTTGCGAGTCGCTTGATTCAGATTCGAACGCTTTCTCTTCTTGTCACCGGACGACTCAGCATGTGTCTCGGTCTTCTCTGTTGGGTTCAACGATAACTTTTTCTTACGAACACAATCTTTGGTCAGGCTGACAGCCAGAGTTACAGCCTCAGTGATTGTTTGTGGTTTGGCTGACGTCACCATGCCACGAAACTCTGAGGCCAGTCCCCAAATGTAGCGTTCGACACGCTTGAATTCGGGAGTCACCATGTAGGTAAGCACTCTGGACAGATCGTGGAATCTTCGAGTATAACTATCAATATCAGCACCTTCCATAGTCAAGTGCCAGAACTCCGTTTCCAGTCTTTGGAGTTCAGCACGAGAGCAATACTTCTCTCTCATTCTTTCCTTCAGTTCCTCCCAAGTTAAGCCATAAGCGGCATCATCGCCCAAGGTTTGGACTTGCAGGTTCCACCAAGTCAGAGCTTCATCGACAAACAACCCAGTAGCAAAGGTGACTTGTTGATCCGCGGTACACTTGCTCATGCGGAAGGTAGCTTCAGTCTTCTCCGTCCAACGCACATATGCTACTGCACCTCCTGTGCCATCATAGTTCATCGGCTTGCAGTCGAGGAACTGCTTGAAAGTGCAGCCTGGAATTGATTCAACCAATTCACACGTGAGCAATCGAAGAAATAATGAAACAAAGACCGTTCATAAATTTCCTCATGCTTAGCACAGTGTCTTAAGGTTACCTTGAGCTGCATTGCCTCCAGACGAATCTCCATTCCCATTACGCCTAGCATTGCTTGGTCCTCCACTGTCTTGAGTACGGTTCACCTCGTACTGGGCGATAGCAGCGGAGATCCTTTCCTCCAGTAGAGCGTTCAGCTCATCAGCAGTTCTTGGCAGTGGGGGAGGAGGAGGTTGATCGTCATTGCGAGCATTCACAGCTTTCCTGGGTGCCATGTTCTGACAGAACATAACACAACAGGGTTACACAGTTGTTTGATATCGTCCTACTAGGCAGTAGTAGTACATATATATTCATAGGTATATATCACATAAGTGACATCAAACAATTATTACTCTAGCAGAGTACTTAGTAGGCTTGCACCGAGGGAATCTATACGTGACAAGACTTGCTGTGATTTTTGTGCACTGAATTCCATAATTACGTATGCATCCATAATTACGTAACTCCTTGCACAGTCCGCACAGTTCGTTTCATCCTCGTATTTCCTCCTTCAGATGGGCCATCGCTTTCAGGTAAAGTCACGTATACTTGTGACACTCTACTTCTAGTACATGCTAATTATCACGCATAATTGCAAGTAATTTCTAGTCAACGACAAGTGCTACTCAAGTGCACTCTAAGTCTCGTAGTGTCTTTTCTAGACTCATGTAGACAGTTTCAGGTAGTGGATGTCGCGGGACGTTTTATGCAATGAAAACTCTTTGAAAATTGTTTTCGCGAAAGGATCCTAGAGATTGTAGACTAGACTCGAGAAGGAATCCTGGTTCACTACAATCGCAGCTCTGATACCAATCTGTCACACCCCTTTCTGCGGCGGAAGCACGAGGTGTGATCATGAAAGGTTCTCATTGCATACGAAGAGTAAACATACTACATGCTCAAAAATATCTTCAAATATTACATTTCTGAAAACATATGTCAAGTGTTTACAACACGAGATAACATATTGTTTTAAAAGTCACAACTTTATTTAAAGATAAACGAAGCGACATCCACGAGCATGAGTAAGACCACGCGCACATCCATCCTAGTTACCTGAAATACATGTGAGTTTTGGAAAAACGTCAACGTAAAGTTGGTGTGAATTCATGCAGTTTTTGTATTTCACGTTTGTATACTTTGTATGAAAACATAATTTGTCTTTTGTATAAATCAAGTCTTTTGTGTACACCACGTACTCATGTATAAGTCAAATATTTCTATATGTATCAAGTGTTAATGGGTTGCAAAGCCATTAACATGTGACACGACATAGGAAGTCACCAAACCATAGGCATTTTTCTGTAGTCGATTTACGAATGAGACACAAAAACACTACCTGGTAAAAGAGTGGCCAAGAGTGGGGCTGCCCGGAACCCATTAGATCTAACCTTTTGTTCTGCGGTCTAAGTATGTACACGATTAATGGTGCTTATGGTACCCTATTCGTGACACGATTTCTCGTATCATTCTTGTATCCATCATACCATTTGTAAACATTGTAATATTTGTAACATGTATTTCACCCCCGAAGTTATAAAACTGAAAACAGTTAAAAGAAAAGGGGGAGCATGAACTCACAACTTTGCGTTCCTGTGCGTCGTAAACTTCACCGGATTTGCTTACTTAACGTGGTAACCTATACGCGTTTTCTTAATGTTAGTCACTAGACTTGCATCGCACAAGTACAGTCACTCTCTTTTGTATTTGTATTGTTGTGTTAAAAATATTTCATATTTTTAACTACGTATCTTACTTATACTATTTCCTCTAAAATAAATATAAGTCTTTTGTGTTTTGCACTTCGCACCCGAATTATGTATCTTGTATTTTGTATGTGTATTTTTATGTTTATACTCCTCATGAGTATTTAGTGTATCTTTAAGTCTTAATACACTAGTACGTATAACACATACTATATACACTTAGCACATAAGTTGGTGATCAAATAATATATATTTTTCTCTCAAAAATATACATACTTATATTCATTCTTATTCTTGAAGAAATCCTCATTTCTTATCACCAAAAATTAGGGAAACCTTGGTAATACTTTTAAACACATTTTTAGGGAATAAGTTTCTCAAAAACTTATATTTTTTCTGTTGGTGCATGTTTGTGACAACAGCTTAGATTTGGTCTTTGGATATCTTGTAATTAGATAAACGATAAACAGTTAGCGGGTTTAGCTTTGTAATAGTTAGTTGTAATGTTTGGGCTAACTAAAACCCACATTGGGTGATGGGGGACGAAATGGGCCTAGCCCATGTAGAAACCCAAGTCTAATGTTGCAACCTTGTGTTATATAAACAAGGTTAGGCTTTAGGGTTTAGGTTAATCAGCCAGAACATTGTTTGAGAGCAATTTTCGTGAGAGCTTTAGGGTTTGGACGAAATTGTTAGTTGGTTAGGGATCTTGATTGATTGTAATCAGTTTGATAGATAATCAATAAAGATCCGGTTTGAAAGTGATTGCTGATTTCTGTTTTCTACTTGTTTCTGTGATATTCTGATCAAGAGGATTCCGCACTCTTGATTGGAAAGACAATTCTGTGAAAGATCCATACGAATAGGGGACCTACAATTGGTATCAGAGCATTAGGCACTTGAAGGCTCGGTTCAGGATTGTTGGCTGCAGAAACAGGAAGAAATTTTCGAAATTTTGAAAACCTGAAAAATTAGGGTTTTGAAATTTTCGAAATTTTTGATATAATTTTTCGAATTTGTTGGCTGTTTTGATCTTCTGGTTTGTTTGAGTGCTGTTTTGCAGGTTTTAGGGTTTCCAGGAAAGTTTTTTGGTTGATTGGTTTGAAGAATTTTGGCTGAGAAACTTGAAGATTGGAAGACTGTTTCTTTGTGTTCTTCATAATTTTCGAAATTTTTTTGCTGATTTGGTTTTCTGATTTTGCAGAAAGGTGTTGGTAGAATCTGGAGAATCTCAAAAATTTGAAAAAGATTGAATTTCCATATTCTGGGTGGCGAAATTAACAAATTCACAGACTGGACCAGCAAATTTAACTGAGCAGCATAGTTATTGGCGAAATTAAATCCAAAGGCGACTTTGGTAACCGTATAATTTTCCACAGCGAAATTATCACGGTTTCAGCGACTTTATCTGTCGTCATAATAGCGAACTGGTTACCCTGCGAAATTAATCTGAACGAAATTGGCAGCGAATTTGACCAGCAAATTTAACAGATCAGCGAATTTGGAACCAGCGAAATTGAACAAGTAACAGATCCAGCGAATTAAAGCACTGATCCAGCGAATTTAACTGTATAACCAGCGAAATTAACAGCAAATAAAAGTGGTGGAATTTAAGTTGGCAAGCGTCGATAAATTCTGACTGTTTTGCAAATAGAAATTGATCCGTAGCTCGTTAGACAGAACCGTTTGGACCGTTGAACTCGTGGGATTTTTAGGGTAAAAAAAAAGACTCTGGAAAATCCCGAATTTGGTTTTCGACATTATATATCATTGGAATCGTAATCTCGAGACGAATCTAACGGTATAACTTGGTAAAAACAGTTTTCGGATAATATTTGTACGGTTTCATCAGTTCGCTTACGGTAATAGCTTGAAAAGGACCAGTATAGGAGTTAGATTTGGATTTTGATTCAGGTTACCAAAATCCATTTAAACTTTTACGCTGCGTGATGGCTAAGATGGATAATGGAAGTGAGGTTGTTAAGAACTGGCCAAAGCTTCTAAATGTCAATGAATATGCTGAATGGAAAAAGAAGGTTGAGGCATATGTTGAAAGTAAGGATGCGAGAATGTGGAGTTGTATGATAGATGGATACGTTGCTCCCACACGTCGTGTTGATGGTAGAGTAAAAGTAATTTCTTATGAGAAGATGGATGAATCTGAGAAACGAGTGGTTGATGCTGAGAAGAGAGCTTTAGCAGTGATCAAGAAATCCTTACCTGAGGGCATTAAGAATACCTTCAAGAACTATGGGAATTCTAGAGATCTGTGGGAAGCTTTAGAAAAACGTTATCAGATTCCATCAAAAGTGAATACTTGTGATCAAGCATTGGTAG
This sequence comes from Helianthus tuberosus, assembly GCA_030545235.1. Lineage (NCBI taxonomy): Eukaryota > Viridiplantae > Streptophyta > Magnoliopsida > Asterales > Asteraceae > Helianthus > Helianthus tuberosus. Next base: position 23,399 of record JARYGA010042779.1, read on the forward strand.
CTGAGTTTGCAGCTGTGAAGATTGGAGAGGGAGCTGCTGAGATAGAAGAGAAGAAGGAAGCAGATGAGGAGAATGCTCAAAAGAAGGGTGCAGAAGCTTCAAAGGGCTTGAAGGATGTGAATGGACTTACAGCAGAGGTAAAGGTATCATCAGAATCTGTAAGTCATACATGTCTAAATTGCGCTGAACTACAGGTTAAAGTTGACAAACTATCGGAGCAAAACAAAATTCAGTCAGCCGAATTAGAAAAGTTAAAAGAGTCAAATGTTCTTTTGATTAAACGAGAGTCAGATTGTTTAACAAAACTCAAATTAAATGAACAAGAAATTAGCAGTTTAACAAGCAAAGTCAATGAACTGTTACAGGTCATTGATTTGGCTCGTGAAACTGTGAAAGAAAAGACTAACGAGCTTTCAGAAAAGTGCACAGAATTGGCTGATGCACAAGCCAAAATTGTTGCACTTCAGGGGAAGTTAAACGATTTTGGGAATTCTTCGTTAGTCAGGACTCAAATTCAAAAAGGTTTAAAAAGGAGTAATGATAAAACAGGGGTGGGGTTTACTAAAGCTTCATCTTCTGAAAATCAAGACTACTCTTTTCTACCAAAAGAAGAAGAGCTAATTGATTTTGTAACCACTGCACAAGAGGTAGTGGATACGATAGCTGTGGACTTGCCAAATAGTCCAGTTTCTTTGAAAGAATCTGTTGGGTCAAACAGTACACCTCATAAAGTGGATGAGGATACTGAAGACAAAAAGGCCAACACATTTAAAAAGGGATCAAACAAAAAGAAAACTTCTAAGAAAAGATCTTGTTTTAAATGTCACAACAAAGGGCACGTGGCGAGTTGTTGTCCTTTGAAGAAAGGTAAACAAAAGGTTGATGAGGTTAATGATGGGAATCAGGTTGGGTCAAGCAATAGTGTAAAACCAAGTTGTCAGACAAAGAAACCTGAATCTCAATCAAATCCCTCAACTTCGAAAAGATTTGATAGACCAAGAAGTATTTCTCCACAATTTAGTCAATATAGTGGTAAATCAAATCGTTTTCAAAGTCAAAAAAAAAATTTTGGATATCAAAATCGATACCAAACTGCTGGTAATCGAAATTTTCAACAAAGAAATGGACATAGGGGTTTTTGTAACTCGAATGTTCAACAACATCCAAAAATTTTTCAAAATTCATGGTATAATAATGGGAGAAGCAGGTATCCAGATAATCCACTGAAGTGTGATGGATATTGGATGGATGTACCTGTAATGGATGAATTTGGAAAACCCAAGACTATCAGGGCTTGGGTTCTTAAGACTAACTGAGTTGTTGAGTGTGTGCAGGATGACCAAGAAGGACTGTTGATGTGTTCGACAGTGGTTGTTCCTGTAAAGTGTCTGAGGTGAATAGTAGGTTAACATGGGTAACGAACTATTTACTTTGGTGATGGTTATGATTTTTCTAAACTTCAAAAGTGAAAAACTTATTGTCAGATTGAAGTGGGAGTCTGTTTGTGTTTAAATTTCTGTTTTTAAAACTTGCTCCATAAAAACATAAATTTAGGGGGAGAAATTTCCCTAAGCCAAAAAGAGTTTAGTTAGTGCGTGTGTTTAGGGGGAGTAAGTTATTCTTAAAAATCAAAAATAAAAAAAAATTTGAAAAATCAAAAACATAAAAAAAATAGAAAAACAAAAATGAGTTATCACTGTGTGAAAACGAAGAAATGATAGTACATTGGCAAGTTAGACTGTCACACTGAAAATGAAATTAATTGCTTAAGTGTGATAGCAGCTTCATCATATGATGTACCAGTAGGCAAAAAGCATGAAATAATCAACTTACCAATGTGATATAAACATAAATGCACTGTGTATGAGTGGGGAACACATCAGTGGTGTATGGTTTAATGACCTTAAATCTTGCGTTGATAGATTGCCAAAATCTGAAGTTTTGGGTCTTTATACTGTTATTTCATCTGGGGATATCTTGACTGTCTTTCTGTTTAGAACTAAAATTGTACATGACCCCAGGAAAGAAAGTCACTTGGAATTTGCACATTTCTATTTGAATGTCTGTATGTGTCCCGATACACACAATTTTGATCTGATTCTGAAATCTTCTCTAAAAAAATTCGTGTACCTCCTCTGCTGCATCCAGATATATGCTGACCTGGAGGTGCTAGGCAACGACAGCTTCTGCTGCATCCAGATACATGCTGACCTAGCTGTACGTTGTCGCGCTATAGATCTAATACACCCGAAAGAGGCCCTCTAGTGCCCAAATGAAACCCAATAAACCTATATCAAACTGAGAAAATCTCATTTGATCTGTATATTATACCATCTCTCCTAAAGATCTATTCTGTTCTCTTCTCAACCTATTCCCAGTTAAGATTTCAGAAATCTGGATTGGACTTGTGAAATATGTGGTAGGGAAGATACTTGCATGATAGAGTGTGTTGTTTATATTTCCAGGATTTGATTAGTATTTATTTGGGTGTTCAAAGTTAAGCAATTAAAACATGATAAAACAGATTATATGCAAGACCTAGACATTGTCAGGATATCTTAAAGGATGACATCAGTATACTCACCTACTACGATGAATCTTTGTGCATACCTTGATCGTGGGGGTATATCCTGAAGTGGGACACACTAGTATATCAGAAATAAAATTAACTTAACGTATCATACGGTAATGGTAAATGTTCATGCATTTTGTTTAGATGGACAAACATACTGGTAATCGTCTTGAACTGTTTTTCACGAAAAATTAATAAAGAATTATCTAATTGTGTGAAACAGTTTGATTATGCTGATATGATCTTCTTACCAGTGATTCTCACAAAAATAGAGTGTTTATTGCTTTTTGTTATTTACTTGCTTTCAGAAAATACAAAAATAGTGTCTTTTTCTGTTCAAATTCTTAATGTACGGAAAACTGTTATTCGTGGAGGAGTTGTTACTGATAGGGGGAGACGGTGTTAGAAAGTGAGTTCAAAATTTTAAATCATGCGGGTTATAGTGTGTGTGATTAAAAAGTTTTGTGTGTTGGTGATGAAGTTGAAAATGCTTAATCTGTTATGCAGTTTAACAAATCTCTTGAATAATAATAATTTGTTTAACTTATGTTGAAAAATTCTTATGGTTTCTCGAGATGTTTGTTTTATAGTAAACAGATTGAAGCATTGTGTTGCTGAGAAGTTGCTGTGAAGATGAGAGTTTGATTGGATGCATGGTAGAACCTCCTTTCTACATTGCAGACAAAGTTGAAGAGTTTGAAGATTGCTATACAAATGCTGAACTGGAGTTTACTCAAACGCTAAAGTTTTTGAAGATTTAGTGATTGGATGCATCAGCTTAGGGGGAGTCTGTTGCTGACAGAAGCTGTTGAAGCTGAAGCTATCCAAAGACCAAAGACAGTGCAAGACTACATGAAGATTGCAAGATGACTGAAGACAAAGTTATTTTATGAAGCTATTGTCAAGGGGGAGTTTGTTGGTGCATGTTTGTGACAACAGCTTAGATTTGGTCTTTGGATAGCTTCAGCTTCAACAGCTTCTGTCAGCAACAGACTCCCCCTAAGCTGATGCATCCAATCACTAAATCTTCAAAAACTTTAGCGTTTGAGTAAACTCCAGTTCAGCATATATCTGGATGCAGCAGAGGAGGTACACGATTTTTTCAGAGAAGATTTCAGAATCAGATCAAAATTGTGTGTATCGGGACAACATACAGACATTCAAATAGAAATGTGCTAATTCCAAATGACTTTCTTTCCTGGGGTCATGTACAATTCTAGTTCTGAACAGACAGACAGTCAAGATATCCCTAGATGAAATAACAGCATAAAGACCCAAAACTTCAGATTTTGGCAATCTATCAACGCAAGATTTAAGGTCATTAAACCATACACCACTGATGTGTTCCCCACTCATACACAGTTCATTTAAGTTTATATCACATTGGTAAGTTGATTATTTCATGCATTTTGCCTACTGGTACATCATATAATGAAGCTGCTATCACACTTAAGCAAGTTAATTTCAGTTTCAGTGTGACAGTCTAACTTGCCAATGTACTATCATTTCTTCTTTTTCACACAGTGATAACTCATTTTTGTTTTTCTATTTTTTTTTATGTTTTTGATTTTTCAATTTTTTTATTTTTGATTTTTTAAGAAAAGCAAGAAACTATTTACAAAAATTCTTATGAAAAACCAGTTATTCAGGATTCCTCATCCCGTTGAGTTCGACTAAGTGTTCAAAGCGAGCCCTGTCAAAAGCTTTGGTATAAAGATCTGCCAGGTTATCTTCTGTGTCGACTCGATGTAATTCAATTAGTCGTTTTTCAGCACAATCCCGTATAAAATGATGACGTATGTCAATATGTTTTGTGCGACTGTGTTTCACGGGATTATTAGTTATAGAAATTGTGGCATTATTGTCTATCATAATAGGAGTACGAGTGAAATCCAAACCGTAATCGCGCATCTGCTGTTGTATCCAGAGAACCTGAGA
>JARYGA010042780.1:0-38944 GCA_030545235.1 Helianthus tuberosus
GTATCAATCATGCCATGGCCAGAGAATTGCAAAAGCTAAAGGATATGATATCAAGTGTTCCAGGAGTGGTCAAACCTATCCCAGAGATTGCAGATGGGAGCCACAAGATATCTCGTTTCGCACCACCAATCTGTGATGCTGAGATACCCAAGAGGTTCCATGTGCCTACAATGAAATTGTATGATGGTTCGACGGATCCTGAAGAACACATAGCACAATACAGGGAGAGGATGGAGATCAATCCAATCCCAGAAAGGTTAAAGGAAGCATGCCTGTGCAAAGTATTCGGATCCACTCTTACTGGATCAGCTCTCAAATGGCTGCTAAGTCTTCCTCCCTATTCTATTACCTCATTTGCTAACCTAGTTAACTTGTTTAATAATCAGTTTTCTTGTAGTAGAAAATTTGAACGATTAACTAGTGATTTATATAGGATAACCCAGGGTCATAATGAATCATTAAGGGATTACATTACCAAATTCAGTAAAGAATCCTTAGACATTCCCAACTTAGATATAGCCACGGCTGTTGAGGCCTTTAAAATGGGACTGCTTAGGGATTCGTCTTTCTATGATGACCTTGTTATGACACCATGCAGGAACTTAGATGAGGTAAGAACACGAGCACTTAGGTTCATCCGGCTAGAGGATGACAAGAGGATCCAGGAGAGATTAGCAGGATCCTCAAAGCAGGATAAGCAAGGATCCTCATTCAGGAACAACAAGTTCAGATCTTACAATAGATCTGATAACCAGAACGTGCATTCTGTTGATCAAGAAGAGGATGATGAAGATTATCCTCCAATTTCTGAATATTGTTTTTGTGTTGATAACATTGAACTAATCCTTGCTATGCAGAACCTAGGTGATAAAGCTAGATGGCCAAGAAAGAACGATAGGCCAGCTGCAACTAAGGATAAATCAAAGTGGTGTGCATATCATGAAGATTTTGGGCATCTCACAGAAGAATGCATTGCATTAAGAAAGGAAATTGGATACTTGTTGAGCAAGGGGCATCTAAAAGAATTGTTGGGGAGAAAAAAGTCAAGGACTCAGGATCCTGAAAGGATCCCTGAGAAGGCTCCAGCCCCTCCAGCGGATGCACAAGTAATAAACTTTATTTCTGGAGGATCCGACATTTGTGGCACATCCTTCTCAGCAGCTAAAAGGCATGCAAAGGAAACTAAAATGGATAATGGAGAAAGACCAGTTCGAACATCAAGTGTCTCCGAAGGAAAAGTCATAACCTTTGATGAAGAGGATCGTGTTGATATCCAGGATCCTCATCACGATGGTTTAGTTATTACTCTTTTCATATCTAATCATTTTGTCCGCAGGATCCTTATAGACGGAGGAAGTTCAGTGAACATTATCCAGCTTGATGTTCTAAAGAAGATGGGTATCCCTGAATCAGAGATCATATCAAGATCCTCCGTGCTCGTGGGATTTAGTGGCGAAACTAAGAATACCCTGGGGGACATTAAACTCCCAATATATATTGAAGGCTTACACTCTTATCAAAAATTTTGTGTTATTGACTGTTTATCCTGTTGTAATGTTATCCTTGGCAGGCCCTGGATACACGATATGAAAGCAGTCCCATCAATGTGTGAAGCTCCCTAGTCCTTGGGGAATAGTAAAGATTGATAGTGATCAGCAGGAGGCTAAGAATTGCTACACTTCATCGATGAAACCAGCCTCGAAGTCAAGGGAGCAATAGCAATCAAGGTATCCTCCAAGGGATGTCTTGGAGGCCAGAGAGCAGGATGTGGTAGAAATCCTCATGGATCCTGATGATCCTGAATCCAAAATCTATATCGGATCAGGGATCCTTGGCGAAATAAAAGAAGACCTTGTATCCTTCCTCAAAAGGAGAAAGACTACCTTTGCATGGAAACACGAAGACATGACTGGTATATCCAAAGATGTTATCACTCATAAACTCGGCATTGACAGATCCTTCAAACCAATCCATCAAAGGAGAAGAAAGTTTGCACCGGAAAGGAATGCCATTATCCAGGAAGAGGTAGAGAAATTGCTCCGGGCAGGTATGATTAGAGAGGTCAAGTATCCAAGATGGTTGGCCAATGTGGTTGTTGTTCAAAAGAAAAACGGAAAATGGAGGGTATGTGTCGATTTTACCGATTTAAATAAGGCATGTCCCAAGGATCCTTTCCCTTTACCCCACATTGACTCCATGGTGGATGCAACTGCGGGTCATGAACTGTTAACTTTTATGGATGCTTCATCTGGATTCCAACAAATCCAAATGGAACCATCCAACCAAGAGGATACAGCGTTCATGACTCCAACTGGTATATACTGCTATATTGCTATGCCGTTCGGATTAAGAAATGCAGGTGCAACATATCAAAGGCTGGTGAATATGATGTTCAAGGATCAGATTGGACAAACTATGGAGGTTTACATAGATGATATGGTGGTAAAATCCTTAAAAGCTGAGGATCACCTAAGAGACTTGGAGGAAGCATTCGATATCCTTGACAAATATAACATGAAACTTAATCCTTCGAAATGTCACTTTGGTGTTAAAGCAGGTAAATTCTTAGGATATATGGTGACAAAGAGAGGCATTGAAGCTAGCCCGGAACAAATCAAAGCAATAGTGAACATCAAATCTCCGGCCAATGCTAAGGATGTTCAAAGGCTAACAGGAAGGATAGCAGCTTTGAACAGATTTATATCCAAATCCTCAGAGAAGTGCAAAGAGTTCTATGATATCCTAAGGAAGAACAAGAAATTTGAGTGGTCTGAGAAGCATGAAAATGCTTTAAGAGCCCTCAAAGATTACCTATCCTCAGCCCCGGCTTTGATGAAACCAGAAAAAGGTGATGTGTTATCCTTGTATCTTGCAGTATCCTCAAAAGCAGTAAGTGCGGTCCTTGTTAAGGATCATGAAGGTACACAACATCCTGTCTATTATGTAAGTAAAAGTTTACTTGATGCCGAATCTAGGTATTCACACCTTGAAAAGCTTATTCTTGCATTAATTATGGCATCTACCAAGTTAAGACATTATTTTGAAACTCATGTTATCATTGTTAAAACTAATTTTCCAATTAAGAATGTCCTCAGGAAACCAGAGATGTCAGGAAGGATGGCTAAGTGGGCAGTGAAGTTGAGTGCATATGATATAAGATATGAGCCTAGGACAGCCATCAAATCCCAAGCATTAGCTGACTTTGTGGCTGATTTCAGTAGTGATTTACAAGAAGAAGCTGAGCTAGAAGTCCAGCAGCTAGAAGAGACCGAGGATCCTTGGATACTCTATACTGATGGATCCTCAAATGTCAAAGGCACAGGGCTTGGAATACTACTAAAATCGCCACAGGGGGACATAATACCCCATTCTATAGCTTGTGAGTTCCAAACCACTAACAATGAGGCTGAATATGAAGCCTTAATTGCTGGTTTGCAAATTGCAAAGCATATGGGGATCAGGTATCTTGAGGTACATGTAGATTCATTGTTAATTACAAACCACTTTAATGGATCCTACGCTGTTAAAGGTGAAAAGCTAACCAAATATTTAGAGATAGTCAAAAGTTTGGCACTCTCTTTTGTTTCCTTTAGTTTGACGCAGGTACCAAGGGAAGAAAATACAGAGGCTGATGCATTGGCTAACTTAGGATCATCCTTGAAGATCCCGGAGGATATCAAGATTCCTATTATCCATATCCTGACCCCGGCTATCGAGGATCACGAGGCTATGGAGATAGGAAATGATTCTGCAATTATCCCTTGTGAGGATACTCAATCCCATTCAGGATCAGGATCATGGATCTCACCAATTATGAGATACTTACAACATGGAGAGATTCCTACAGGAGAAAACCCTAGGGCTTTCAAATCTAAGGTATCTCAATTCAGAATTATGAATAATATGTTGTATAGACGATCTCTTGCAGGACCATACTTGAGATGCATTGAGGATCCTGAAGTTCAAGAAGTTTTAAAAGACTTCCATGAAGGAGATTGTGGAAACCACACTGGGGGCAGGGCATTATTCTCAAGGATCCTGAGGACAGGATAATACTGGCCAACCATGAAGAAGGATGCTGTGGAGTATGCCAGAAGATGTGATCCTTGCCAGAGACACAGCAATATCCTTCATCAACCAGCTGAATTATTGCATCCTATATCCTCCTCTTGGCCATTTATGAGATGGGGTATGGATATAGTTGGTAAGCTCCCTAAGGCACCTGGTGGAAAAGTATTCATGCTTGCTATGACTGATTACTTCTCCAAGTGGATAGAGGCTGAAGCTTTTGTCCAAGTCAGAGAAAAGGAAGTTATATCCTTCATTAAAAGAAATATTATAACTAGATTTGGAATTCCTTCTGAGATTATATGTGATAATGGTTCCCAATTTATTGGGAGCAGAACCACTAACTTTTGTGACAGCTGGGGGATTAAGATGATAACATCAACACCAGTCCACCCACAAGCTAATGGCCAAGCAGAATCATCTAACAAGATCATCATCAACAATTTGAAGAAGAAGCTTGGATCCAAGAAAGGGAAATGGGCAGAAGAACTACCCTATGTGCTTTGGGCTGATAGGACAACCCCTAAAAATGCTACTGGTCAAACACCATTCTCTTTGGTATTTGGGGCAGAATCAGTGATCCCAACAGAAATGGTGGTTCCAACTGCAAGAACAAGTACCCGTGATCCTGAGGAGAATGATGAGAACTTGGCTCAAGACCTGGATACTATTGAAGAAATCAGGGATATGGCTAGGATAAGGATGGCCAGTTATCAGCAAAGAATGGCTGGTGCTTACAACAAAAATGTCAGGATCAGGAGGTTTCAAGTTGGAGACATGGTATTAAGGAAAGCATTTCAGAATACCACCAATCCTGCTGATGGAAAGTTAGCACCAAAATGGGAAGGCCCTTATTTGATTGAAGCTGAAGCAGGAAAGGGGGCATATAGATTGCTAACCATGGAAGGTGATTTGCTACCAAGAGCTTGGAATGTTGTCCACTTGAAGAAATATTTCATGTGAGCAGGATCCTCATGGCACAGATGATCCTCACGATAGGGATATCCTTAAAGGATCCTCGAAGTATTGGTGATCCTTACTTAGGTAATATCCTAAACTTGAACTATTTCGTTTCTTTATTTTCTCATATAAGGATAAGGATCATGTATCCTTTATCCATCTCTCACGTGAGTTTAAGTTTTGAAAGTTCAGGTATCCTTAGCATAACATTGGTTATCTGCTGAAGCAATCCGTTCCTTGGGTTTAACCCCAGTTATTTGGGCTTGACCCCAGTTCCGCCTGTAGCGCACGATGATCCTAGTATAGTTCAAGGCATTGGGACCAGTACTCGTTTTAGGGGCTGATAATTCCATTGTTCTGGCTATGCTTAGGATCCTACGTATAATGGTAGACGTACCATACATCCGTTCCTAAGGTTTCTAACGTTTTCACGTTAGCTAAGGTTTCTAACGTTTTCACGTTAGCTAAGGTTTTGGCATTTTCATGCCACTAAGTTTGGATAGTCGCCAGTTAGGGCCATACTCCAGTTTACATACGATCTTTGGGCTTGTCCCCAGTTATCCTTGGGCTTGTCCCCAGTTATCCTTGGGCTTGTCCCCAGTTATCCTTGGGCTTGTCCCCAGTTACTAACTCTTATCTTATATTGGCTTAGTCCCAAGTTATGCTCTATTTCAGGTTCTTGAAGATAGGCAACTAGGGATCCTTGATCCTTACTTTATTCTAAGGTTTATCTTGTAGTTATCCTTATTATGGTTAGGATCCTAACTTGGATCCTCAGGTATGATCCTTAACTATTTTTAATTCTATTCATTATTTATTTGAATAACCCTTAAAGTTTGACAACTAGACTTGTGATCCTTAAAACATATTGCTTTCTGAGATTCTTTAACTAAAGGATATTTGATCATGGATCATATCCTAAGTATTTTCAATTTGACTTATTCAAAATTATTTGTTTAATAAATATGCATTAAAATAAAGGAAAATCAAAGAAACACAAGGATAACAACACAAGATAAGCGACAAAAGGTTAAGATTTTATTTATTAACAAAAGACTAACCCTTGAAAGGTTGTCAAAATTACCTACCCGAGCATCTACCAGCAAAACGTGGCCCGTCCGCTGGGGTAGGTAAAGGGTGTCCATGATAATAAGTTCAAAAGTAGTGCAGGAATATAAAGGTGGCAGGATCACAATGGCTTCATCCCCCAAAACAGAGGATCCCTCCACCAATTGCAATCCTGCCTATTGTCCAAAGGATCATACATGATCCTTAATCCTAAAACCTATTGTTCAAGTACAACCCATCATTGTTCAGCAAAAAACACCATAACCAAAACAAACTATCAAACTTAAAAAAAAATGGGCTCCGGCTACGTCTAGAAATGTCCTTCATTGCCCATTCATGCAGCCTATGCCTTCGCTGCATCCTCTTCCCCTCCAGCTGCGGTATCCTTTATCAGATCCTTTCCACTGCCACTTGCCTCAATCGCCAAGACCTCAGTAGCCTCCTCCTCATCATCCTCAAGATCAGCCAACCTTGCCTTCCAGCCCTCAACATCCCAGCTGCTTTTGTCAAAACTAGGATCTTGAGCTTCCTGGGCCATCTTCAACTTTGTCTGATACATCGTGATGGCGGCAGAGACCTTGGCATTTTCTATGAGGTCATGCTTCTCATAGTCAAGGTCAATCAGAAGTTTAGCCGTCTTGGTCTTCTCATCTTGGAGTTCCTTCCGAAGATCAGCAAGTGCAAGGTCTTTGAGCACGGCAACCTGTTGGAGATCAGCAATTTTCTTGTCCTGCTCCTCAACATTCCCCACGTAATCCTCGATCTCAGCAAATTTCTGCAAAAAAGAGGATAAAGCAGTTCAAGATCAAGTGATCCTCATACGAGTAGGATACCTAGGCAGAATTAAGGATCCTTACATCATTGAAGTATTCAAGGAACTGGTGGCGGATCAGTGGTAGGCCTTGAAGATCCTCAGCATCAGAAGTTTTCCTCTTCTTGACACCCTTTCCTTTAGTGGGTGCCTTTGGAACGGAGATGCTAGGACTGGTAGTGGACCTCTTCTTCCTGGATCGTACGACATCAAGGTCAGCCGTGTTGAATTGGGATACAGGCTTGGCAGATTTTCCAGCGCCTACACATTTAAAGCAAGATGAGTATCCTTATCCTATTTCAATTTATTTATTTATTTTAATATTTAAACTATGTAAAAGGCAGGATACTTACTTGACATGGTAATGGAACCTGAGGATACTTCTTGTGAGTCTTGGGTGTCTATCTTGAATGTCCTTGTTTCAGGATCAAGCTTCCAAAAAGCAGCGAGTCTATCCTTGGTTTCAGGTGATGTGATGATGTGTGAGACAGAAATAGCTGCATAACACAAGACAAAAAAAGGGTTAGTGATCCTATTGCAAAAACAAGACTACCTGCTGATCCTTCTCAGGATCCTCCGGCCTACCATGGGTGGACCATGTTCTTGGTAAATGCTCTCCATCTGAAATGGTATCCCTTCTTACAAAGAAGAAGCGACGTTTCCAATCTTTGTCATTTTTGGTGACTTTAAGAAGGGGGTGTTCTGCACTGGGTTTTCGTTTGAACAAATAACGGTGGGATCCAAAGGTGGTAACGTCATACAATTGTGTCAGTTCTGACATGCCCAAATCAATGCCCTCCTGCTCGATGATCCTCTCCAGGGTATACAAAACCCTCCAAATCATCGGCATGGCTTGGATGTAAGAGATGCCGGTAAGGGAAAAGAAGGATTGTGTAAATTCTGGGAAAGGATAGGTGTATCCTATGGCAAATGGAGTAACTGGAAAGGCAACCCATGTTTCTGAAACATAGTCGCTCAGGGCAGTTGGATCGAAAGGTTTGAAAAAGGCATTTGCCGGAAAACGGTGACGGATGTTATCTACTTGTGCATCGTTAAAGCAACACCTCTCGTTCACTGAGTCTTTGATGATCTTTTGACTCTTCAAAGGGCTATCCTTTTTGTGATCCTTACCCGGTGAACTTCGGAGCAACATTCTCAAAGCGGTGGTGATAAAGAAAGAAAAACAGAGTAAGAAAGGAAGAAAGAGGAGAAAGAAATACCTGGTTGATCGGCGACTGAGAATTTAAAGGGAGTTTCTTTCGAATTTGAATGCATGATGATCCTATCTATATCTCTATTTATAATTATGATTCTGCAGGATTGTCACTTCTGTGACGTCATGATCGCAACGGCTAGTTCTATTTCAACGGCTATATATCCGTTAGTTAGTTGCGGATAAGATCAAGAAAATATAACTCACATATTTACAATTTTACTCCTTATATTTTGGGGGCAATTGTTAGGGGTGGATTTCTAAATGACCCGTGATCCTTAGTTATTATCCTCTTTAGTGATCCTTACTTCTGTGACAGATAGTGATCCTTAGAAGAGCTTCAGGATCAGGATCATGGATCACCTTAAGGATCCTCATTCTAACAATTGTTCACTTGTGTTTCGTATTGTTTTGCAGGAGTAACAAGTCGGACTTAGTCTTGGCGACATTTCTGGAGAATATTCCCAAAATATCCCGCACGTGCTTGGCCAAAAATAAATGTTGTGGAGAACGTGGAGGCATGGCACGAAAGTCGGATAGTTAGTTTGGTAGTTAAATTTCTATTTTAAAAGGGGTAACGAGCTAGTAAAAAAAACACTTAGCCATTTTTTGCAGCTACACACACTCGTATACTCGCACACTTGAAGCTCTCGACGAACATACATTCATTTTCACTCACTTGTACACATTTCACGATAGTGATCCTTGTACCTAGCTCGTTACTATCCGAAGTTGTAAACATTTAATCATTTATTTGAGCTTGGTGATCGGTAGTTTCCATCACCCGGGGTTTTTTGTGCCGGAGATCAACTCTTGATCAAGGGCTTTTTCCCCGTATACATCCTTGTGTCATTTGTGCAAATTACATTGAAGTGATCCTTGTCATTGATATACATAATTGGCATCATACCCCGTAACAAAGAGTTTGGTTGCAATATCCTCAACAGATTTTTTTGACCAAAACAAGTATGTGATGTAATTATTGGACTTTTAGTTTTAAGGTCATGAATAAATGAATAAATTTAATTTTATGAATCTATGTTGTGTTTTACTTTTACTTATTATTTAGTGTTTCAGTAATATTTAGATTATGTTGATGTTGAATTGTGTCTGAAGATCTGTTTGGTAAGTCAACAGAAGTTTAATAGTTTCAAGGATTTGTTTGATGGTCAACCTCTAAAAGGGTTATGGTGTGGTTATAACAGTTGATCATGCTAAGGACTGTTATAATTAACCACTGCTCCTTATAAAGACTGATGGGCTTATTGACTCATGAGGCCTATGCACTGTTGAAGACAAAGCCCTGTTAAAGACAAGCACTTATGTACCTAAAGCCTGATCAACGAAAGGAAAACCACTGCTTAGTAGCAGCAGTGTTTCAGCATCTACAGCGGATTCAACTTTAGTATTTATGTATCAGTGTTTCTTATGTAACAGTGTTTAGTGTAGCAGTGGTTCTCTATGCTTTATCTCTCGAGACAAACCCTATACAAACTCAAAGACGAACCACTGCCCAACAACAAAAGTGGTTCAACATCAACAGTAGATATTCTATCTTTGTTTATGTTAACAGTATTTATATGTAACAGTGTTTATCACATCAGTGTTTTAAACTCTGTTAGATTTCATATCACTGAGATGTTCATATGTAAAGCTATTTATCACATCACCCCATTTTGATTGTTAGATTTCATATCACTGACCTGTACTATAAATTGAACAGTGGTTTAATTTTTATACTACTAAATAACAATGAAGTACACTTGGATGATTATTAAGCGCCTCATTTTGATTGTTTGGGAATAGTATTCTTGAAATTTGTCTTCTTTTGCAAACAGATGTTTATGGGCCAACTTCTTTTTAAGGTCAAACATTTGTTTAATTTCAAACATATGTTTATGTCCAAACAGATGTTTAAGGTCAAATATTTGTTTAACTCCAAACAACTAATATAGAATGTCAAATATCTGTTTAAGGTCAAACAATCTCAAAATAGTTAAAAATGATAGTTTTCACTAATCCTTAAAAGTCTGTTACAACCACTGATTTGGTTCAAACATCTGATTGTTAAATGTTATCCACTGTTGAAAGACAACTTCTGTTTCTTCAATCTTCATGTTGAACACTGTCTGACTAAACATCAGTGTTTCAATAACTGTTGGCTATTCACTGTTTTGGTCAAAAATTACCGAAGCAATTTAGTGATCAAATTAGTTAAGTGAGATAGTGTGCTAGAAATATGTATGAAAAATATATTAACCAAGTTGATTATAAAAACAGTTTCAGGATACGGCTCATGATATAGAGCTGTATCTGTGATCAAACAATGAGCAAAAAGGTAAAAGTTGACACGTGATGTACGAGGAAAGCCCTTGATCAATCTAGATCGCCGGCACAAAACCTCGGGAGCTGACAATCGCAGCTGCCTTGTTCTTATATTGCTTTAAATACCAGGATATAGTGCAGGATGTGGTGCGGATCAACTATGTGTTACAATGTAATTCGAATACAAGTGTTGTGTGTAGTGTTTGCAGTGAGCTAGAGCAAAAGTGTTTGAAAGTGTGAAAGTTGCGTGCCTTAATCTGATCCGCCCTCATCTATTTATAGTAAAAGAAGTGTAACAAACTATCCTAATTAACCGGGATCCGGCGAATATTCCCCACTCGAACGTTGTAGACCTGGTCTTTCGGGTTCAACGTCTCTCCCATAACAAATACGCCCGAGTCTTGAGGAGAAGAAGTCCATCTGACCGTTAGTAACCCCCAGCCTTTAACCTGCACGTGGTTAATTCAATCAACCTCAGGATATCGCTCAGGATGTTAGCAATATCCCAGTCCAGTATCCTGGTCACAAATAAACAATTAAAAGCAGGATATTAGTCAAGATATATACGCTCAGAAAATGACCCATAACAATTGTCCCCAAATATATCTGTTGGTATACCAATCCAACAGATATATTTTAAAAGTTCTAACTCGTAGACCGAGGCAATTAAGATGAAATGACGGCTGAGGTGACCTTGTGCCATTTTCAACGCAATATTTACTCTTTACCCCTACACTCAGCCTATATTAACTGAGGGACTTTTCATTATGGTTATCTTTATCTTCAACCGAATATCAGGTACTTTTCTCTCTCTCTTCTCTATTTTCCTTGTTTAAATCTTTTGTTCTCCGATTGTGATCCTTCATGGCGACCCGCACTAGATCGCAAATGGCGGATTCTGTTTCCCCCTTTCATAAACAAAACTTGCTTAAGGAACCCTCAAAAGAGGCGTGTTCTTTCGATAATGCCGATATTGCGGCCCTACGAGCTTCCGGTGCCTTTCCCGCCGGGACAATCTTCCGTCCATTCGACCGAGAGGTCCGATCGGATTTTTGTTCCGACGAATGGGTTTGCTTTTTTGCCTACCCTTTCTCCATAGGACTTCAATACCTGTTTTCTCCTTTCATTTCTCGTTTCTTCGAGCTTACTGGCCTTAGCTTTGCCCAAATCATGCCCATGGTTTGGCGCGTATTAGTCACCTTGGAAGGGATTAAGGCTCGTCACATGCCCGACCTGTGTATCGAGGATTTGCCGATGGCTTATCGTTTAAGATCTCATGGTTCCAGCTGATTCCTTCTATTCTCTATTTCCAAAGATCCTCTCATCCTTAAAGCTACCAAGAACGAGGATAAGTGGACAAGAAAATTCTTCTTTGTGAAAAGAGACTCCATTGATAAGGGTTTTGACCTTCCTAAGAGATGGTTGACTTCTGGTAGGATTTAGGGTTTTAGGAATATCCCCAATCATATCCCGAAACTCCATCCTGAACCAATATCCTGATGTGTTTATTTCCTTTCTTGCAGCAAACTTCAAGGAATTAGCTCCCCCTAGTGCTGAATCGGAAGGAAGAATAAAAGAAATCTACAAGCTTCCAGAAGGTGAAAGAACCTTTAACCTGCTACTCACAAGCTCAAGTCAAAGATCAAGTTCCAACATGTCTGGTAAGCATATTTTCAGGAATTATCTCTATATATTAAATCGATTATTATTTTTTATTTTTATTGTTTAGAGGTATAATAAGTCTAAAACATCTTCCCTTGTGCAGTGCCAGTTATTAACCTCGAGGGCTTCCAACTCGACGAGTTGGACAGCTACTCTAGCCTCGCACCTACCAAGCAAGAATCCAATCCAAAGTCATCCGTCACACCGAAGCCTACCAGTTCAAAGACTACCACCGCTCCCAAAGCTCCTCCGGCATCCCGGACCCGGGCCTCTAGTTCCCGAAAGAGAAAAGAAGTTAAACCTCCCGCTACTCCTCATGTGTTCCCATTTGAGAACCATGGGTTTACGGAATCCAGCAAATTTATGACCGGCTTCCTTAACCAGGTTAGTATCCTGACCTGTATCCTGCACCATATGCTAAGTAGAAATGTTCATTTAGAATGATGCCTGTTTCTTTACCTTGCAGGGCCTTGAACGCCTGGTATTCCTTTATGAGGACGCATGTGGCTTAAACGTCATGCTAGAAAGCAAACTAAAGA
Organism: Helianthus tuberosus; assembly: GCA_030545235.1. NCBI lineage: Eukaryota > Viridiplantae > Streptophyta > Magnoliopsida > Asterales > Asteraceae > Helianthus > Helianthus tuberosus. The sequence continues at coordinate 12,647 of JARYGA010042780.1, forward strand.
AGGCTGAAGCTACCATCACGGATCAAGCAGCAATCGCCACCGCCAAATCTGAACACTACGAAGCTAAGTATAAGGCCATGGCTCGAGATCACCAGGCTGCCATCCAGAAGATCACCCAAGAGGCTCAAGCTAAGTCTGACGCGGTCCAGGTTCAGCATAAACAAGATATGGCTTCATACCGGGAGAGCCTTAAGAATTCAGTCATCATCTCCCTCCTCCAGGCCAGACTGAAAATGGCTTACGAGGCCAGGGCTTTGGGCGTCGAATGCCCCTCATGGAACATCAAAGCCTGGGAGATGAAATTGAAAGATCTCGGCTGCAATCCTGTGGAGCCCCCTTCAAAACCTGTCGCAGAGGAGCCCGCCAAGGTAACTGAGAAGGTGGATGATGCTGGTGCTTCAAAGGATGCTGGTGGTGACTCTGGAGAAAATGCTGATGGAGAGGATGCTGCTGATGATGCTGAGAAGAATGTTGGAGAGGATACTGGTGGGGATGTCACGATGAAGGAGGGAGTTGACCCTTAAATGCAGCGATGTGGGCGATGATGGATATATGTGCTGAGGCCGGAGCCCACTTTTTTTTTAAATTTCATTGTTATGGTCTGTAAAACAATTTACATTTCCTGTCTTTGAACAATTTATATTTCCTGCATTAGAACAATATGATGACCAAAGGTGGATGGGTCCTGGGTTTCAGGATGAAGCCCTTGGTCATCGGTTAGTATAACCTGTTTTGAATGTCGTAACGGTTGAAGGTGGACAGGTTTCGTTTTGAGATAAAACCTTCAACCGTTATGTAGGTATGGTAAAAACTAATCGTGCTTTTGGCGGATGGGCCTCGGTTTGAGGTGAAACCAAAAGCACAACTTTTGACTTGTTAATAATATAACTACCTCTTGACTTATTTGTTATCGCCTTTTAGATTTTTGCCATGCGTTACTTAGTGTAAATTTTAGCTTTGCAAAATTTTGTACTACTATCTTTTGAAAATATCCTGATCAATATACTTAGTGATATATTACGAAAACTTTAAATAAAACTTCTAAAAATTCAATCAATCTTCATAGGAAAGACAGTCCACTTTCCAAAACCTGTTTTGACAATATTTGTTTGATCAAAGTTTCAAACTAGTATCAGTTTCAAATATTTTAATCAAATATCCTGAAAAGTATTTTGAAAATATATTTTGAGAATATATCCCGAGAATTTATCCTAACCACGATGTTTAACCTTTTGCCAAACATAGTATTGTCAAAAACTTAAATAACGTTTACAAAGGAAAGATCATACCAGGAATAGGGTATAACCCTATTCTCAAACTTCAATCCCTTTGCAACTCTTCCAATGAAGATGTCCCCTGTCTGAGACACTTAGTGTATTAGGTCCGAGCCTTATCCTTTGTGCTTTACACCATTGCCTCAATAGGAATGTCCCCTGTGTACAATGTCTTCAAATACTTAGAAATCTTCTGGATATCAGTTCCAATTGTATAGACAATTTTTCATGTTACATGGGTAAAACCCAAGAATGTACTGGAGATAAATCCCTTGTATTCTGGGGGAAATCTCAAATTTTCGTGCGCTACAGGCGGGAGTGTATAAACTCCAAGACTTAGAAAGGTGAAAACCTTTAAACCTTAGAGAGTATGAAAATACCCTTTCGTGAGAGAGGGTGATCAATCCTCATATACCTTTAGGATTCAGGACATAGCCAACAGTAACCAAACTGGCAGCCACTTTTACATGGACTGGTCCCGCCACCTTGAACTATTCTCGAATAACTTGCGCTCCAGGCGGGGTGTTTAAACCCAATTCGGAAAAAAGGTGAATACCTTTAAACCTGTGAAGGGATCAGTATCCCTTATACGTGAGAGAGGGGGCCAATCCTCTAATCTTCCGAAGGATCCTGAGTGTGTATCCCGGATCTATATCCCGAAGCATATACTGCAAAACATCTTCAAACTAAGGTGGGTGTTAGCTTGGCTAACACCCCTCCGATGCTTAAGTCAGTATTGGGTTTCAAAGAGTAAATTAAACCATACATATTTAAAAAAGATAGAATTCATACCATCCTGAGTTAGAAATTAAATTCTAAACTCACTTGAAATAAAGCTTAAGGTGTATAGCATTCCAAGATCTCGGCAGCATATCCCCCTCCATATTCTTGAGTCGGTATGCACCTTTTCCTGATTCTGATTCAACCTCATATGGTCCTTCCCATTTTGGAGCCAGCTTTCCATCAGCAGGATTAGTAGTATTTTGAAAAGCCTTTCTTAACACCCAGTCACCAACTTTGAACCTTCTGGTCCTTATATTCTTGTTATATGCTCTGGATATCCTTTGTTGATACACTGCCATCCTTAACTTTGCTGCATCTCTTGTCTCATCGATAGTATCCAACTCCTGGCATAGGACTTCAGGATTCTGTTCAGGATTCCTGAGGCTGGATCTTGCTGTAGGTATCACCATTTCTGTCGGGATCACTGCTTCTGCTCCAAATACTAAGGAAAACGGGGTTTGACCAGTTGCATTTTTTACCGTCGTTCTATCAGCCCACAAAACAAAGGGTAATTCTTCTGCCCATCTTCCTTTCTTGGCCCCTAATCTCTTCTTCAAGTTGTTGACAATTATCTTGTTTGAGGATTCAGCTTATCTGTTTGCTTGAGGATGTACCGGGGTGGATGTAATCATTTTGATTCCCCAACTCTTGCAGAAGTCAGTAGTCCTTTTACTTATAAATTGATGATCCCAGATTTGCCAAGGCATCAGCTTCAGCATTATCTTCTCTTGGTACCTGTTCAAGTGTAAATATATCGAAATATCCAGCTAATTTTTTGGAGAATTTCGAGATACTCAATTAACTTCTCTCCTTTAAAGCATTCCCTGATACAGCGAGGTATAGGGATAGTGGTTCACCATTTTCAGGCTTCATCAATAGAGGTGAAGTTGAGAGATATCGCTTCAAATCCTGCAAGGCTGCTTCATGCTTTGCTCCCCATTCGAACTTCTTGTTCTTTTTGAGGATATCATAAAATTCCTTGCATTTTTCCGAGGATCTTGAAATAAATCTGTTCAACGCTGCTACTCGGCCTGTTAGTCGTTGAACATCCTTCATATTTGAAGGTGATTTGATATCCAGGATGGCTTTAATCTGCTCCGGGCTTGCCTCTATTCCTCTTTTTGTCACCATATATCCTAGAAACTTTCCTGCTCCCACTCCGAAATGGCACTTAGCAGGATTTAGCTTCATGTTGTATTGATCCAGGATATCAAATGCTCCCTTGATATCCTGGAGGTGATCTTCAGCCTTTCTGTTGGTGTCATGAAGGCAGTATCCTCCTGGTCCGAATGTTCCATTTGAATCTGCTGAAATCCTGAGGATGCATCCATGAACGTTAACATCTCATGCCCAGCAGTAGCATCCACCATTGCATCGATATGAGGAAGAGGGAATGGGTCTTTAGGACAAGCCTTATTCAAGTCTGTGTAATCTACATAGACCCTCCATTTCCCATTTTTCTTCTGTACTACGACCACATTTGCCAGCCATCTCGAAAACTTGACTTCTCTGATCATTTTGGACTTTAACAATCTTTCAACTTCCTCTTGGATGATTATATTTCGTTCAGGAGCAAACTTCCTTCTTTTTTGCTGAACAGGCTTGAACGACCTGTCAATTCCAAGCTTGTGAGTAATAACGTCTTTGGATATGCCTGTCATATCCTCATGCTTCCATGCAAATGTCGACATCCTGCACTTCAAAAAGTTAGTTAATTGTTCTTCAATATCCTGAGGGATATTGGTTCCTACGAGCACCGAGATATCAGGATTATCCTGATCCAGGATAACTTTCTTCATATCCTGCTCTGAAGCCTCCACAATATCCCGGGCCCGCATCTTTAATTGCTATGCTGGATTGGGCTTGGTTGAGGATTTCATTGAGGATGAGTAGCATTCCTTCGCCTCCTGCTGATCACTATCAACCTTGACAACCCCCCAAGGGGTAGGGATCTTGATGCACTGATGATAAGTCGATGGTACAGCCTTCATATCATGGATCCATGGCCTGCCTAGTATGATATTATAGCAGGACAGGGAGTCCATCACACAGAAACGTTGTATCGAGTTGACCCCTTCAACATATACTGGTAACTTTATCTCCCCTACGGTATTCCTAGCTTCTCCACTGAAACCAACGAGCACAGTGGACTTCAAAGTAATGTCCATCGGAGATACATTCATCCTCTTCAATGTTTCCAGCTGAATTATGTTGACGGAGCTACCATTATCCACTAATATCCTGCGTACAAAATGGTTAGCAACATATAATATTATTACGAGAGCATCATGGTGAGGATCTTGAACAGTATCCCTGTCATCACTATCGAAAGTGATCACTTTATCGTTTGTAAGGGTAATCATCCTGGCCGGTTTGTCTCCCCTTTTAGTCTTTGCTTCCTTTGCATGTCTCTTGGCCGCAGAATACGAAGTCCCACAAATGTCGGATCCCCCCGAAATAAAGTTAATTATTTTGGCATCTGCTGGGGGTGATGCTGCTCTTTCAGGATCCTTCTCAGGATCCTGCCCTTTATTCTTTTTTCTTCCCAGCAAATCCTTCAGGTATCCCTTGCTTAACAGGTAACTTATTTCTTTCCTTAGAGCAATGCAATCCTCGGTCACATGTCCGAAATCTTCATGGAAGGCACACCACTTGGATTTATCCTTCCAATCAGCTTTCTGCTGGTTCTTTCGAGCCCACCTAGCTTTGTCTCCTAAACCCTGCATAGCATACATTAACTCAGGCATATTAACAAAAAAGCAGTATTCAGATAATTTAGGATATTCTTCAGGATCCTCGTCTTCAACAGCATTCACTTTCTTGTTATCATTTCTACCATATGACTTGGAGCGATATGGTTTATACGAGGATTCTGATTTCCTGTTGGTCGATTCGTAGGTTGAGGTTTTGTCATCTTCCAAGCAGATATATCTCAAAGCCCTGTTACGAGCTTCGTCGAGATTCCTGCAGGGATTCATTACAAGATCCTGATAAAACTGAGAATCCTTTTGTAACCCCATCTTGAAAGCTTGCACAGCTGTTGCAACATCAAGATGTGGGATATCCAAGGATTCTCGACTGAACTTGTTCACATAATCCCTCAAGGATTCCTGAGGTCCTTGAGTTATCCTGTAAAGGTCACTGGTTAGTTTCTCAAAACTCCGACTACAAGAAAATTGACTGTTAAATAAATTAACCAAATGAGCAAACGAAGTAATTGAGTGAGGAGAAACATTCAACAGCCATTTTAAGGCTGATCCTGTCAAGGTAGAACTGAAACCCTTGCATAAGCATGCTTCCTTGAGATCTGGAGGGATAGGATTGATTTCCATCCTCTCCCTATACTGGGCAATATGCTCTTCAGGATCCGTAGTCCCATCATACAGTTTCATGTTAGGGGTCTGAAATCTTTTTGGGATTTCAGCATCACAGATAGGATATGCAAAGCGGGATATCCTGTGGCTGTCTTGAGATACTTCCGGAATTGGCTGGACCACTCCAGGTACACTGGATATCATGTCCTTCAATTTCTGGAGCTCCCTGGTAAATGTTGACGTCATACCTGCATCCTGCAAAGACCCATTGTTAGCAAGAATATTATTATTTGACACATTACCGGTCTGAGGATTCTGGCCATATCCTGGAGCATATCCTGAACTCCTCACAGTTGACATCCTGACCGAGGAGGGTATTTCAGGGGTATGATTCTGAGAATGGCTTGGGACGATATTCCCCCAGTTATCCTCAGTGTAAACTGCGGAACTGAAGTTCAAAGCCCTAGGCTGTATAGGAGTGACAGTTTCTTCAGCAGGTCTACTTGGGCCAGATTTCAAGAGTTGTATTTCTCTCATCAGCATCCGATTAGTTTCCTGCTGCTGCCTCATCTGTTCCTGTACACTACCAAACAAATTCAGAATTTCATCATTAGATGCCAAAACAGGACCAGATCCCTGGGTACTGGGAGCAGGGATCACATCCCGAGCTACATGACTTTCAGCTCCGTGTGATGAAGCTTGCATTCTCGGAGGAGGAGGCGGAAGCACCGAACCAATTGTTGCAGAGGTTGTAGCAGACATGGTGGAAGAGCTCATGTTTGATCTCGAGGCTATTGAAAACAATTTAGAAAAAAGTTTTGATAATAGAAAACCGAGTAATGATTTTACTAAAGTTTTTAGCAAAAATAGCACCACTTGCCCCACGGTGGGCGCCAAATTGTTTTGGTCAAAAATTACCGAAGCAATTTAGTGATCAAATTAGTTAAGTGAGGTAGTGTGCTAGAAATATGTATGAAAAATATATTAACCAAGTTGATTATAAAAACAGTTTCAGGATACGGCTCTGGATATAGAGCTGTATCTGTGATCAAACAATGAGCAAAAAGGTAAAAGTTGACACGTGATGTACGAGGAAAGCCCTTGATCAATCTAGATCGCCGGCACAAAACCTCGGGAGCTGACAATCGCAGCTGCCTTGTTCTTCTATTGCTTTAAATACCAGGATACAGTGCAGGATGTGGTGCGGATCAACTATGTGTTACAATGTAATTCGAATACAAGTGTTGTGTGTAGTGTTTGCAGTGAGCTAGAGCAAAAGTGTTTGAAAGTGTGAAAGTTGTGTGCCTTAATCTGATCCGCCCTCATCTATTTATAGTAAAAGAAGTGTAACAAACTATCCTAATTAACCGGGATCCGGCGAATATTCCCCACTCGAACGTTGTAGACCTGGTCTTTCGGGTTCAACGTCTCTCCCATAACAAATACGCCCGAGTCTTGAGGAGAAGAAGTCCATCTGACCGTTAGTAACCCCCAGCCTTTAACCTGCACGTGGTTAATTCAATCAACCTCAGGATATCGCTCAGGATGTTAGCAATATCCCAGTCCAGTATCCTGGTCACAAATAAACAATTAAAAGCAGGATATTAGTCAAGATATATACGCTCAGAAAATGACCCATAACATTCACTGATAGTTAAATAATAGTCATTGCTCACATTTTTATTGTTGACATCCACCGATATTGACCATCATTGGTTTTCCTAAAAAACATCCACTGCTCACATTTTTATTATTGACGGTGTTAATTATTGATAGATTGAAATTATCAAATGAAAACTAAAATTACAATGAAATTACCATTTTACCTAATCGTTACATTCCAATGAGATAAGAGTTACTCCAACATTGTTTTCATGATAAAATTTAAAGTTAAATTAAAAAATAAAAAAAAATCTTGATGACTATTTGTTGCAAATTAAATCAGTAATTAATGCTATTAGAAAAGTTATCATGACAATTGCTTTCAAATCAGATTAGCAAACTACTGCCCATAGCCAAGAAAGTATAACTTAGCAGATGTTTCCTTTGGCAAACATATACCATAGCAGTGGTTTTGAAATTGCCGGTAATTTCAAATTCAAAATGCCTTGGGATATGTACTTTGCAATTAATGCACGTCAAGCAATCACTTCTGTCTGATGGTAAAGGCGTCTTATAGGTAAATGAATAGGTTAATTGTAATTATAATAACGTGTTTAATTTTATATGTTTCCCATGTAAATGCATTAAAAGCCTAATGAGTGTCGCATCATATTCTTTCGTCTGACGATGTATTTAGTCATAACCTTCTTCATTGGGTATATAAAATACATTGGGCAGAGGTTTTGATCATTACCGTTTTCATCCATCTACTCAATCATCTTCAAAAATTTTGTTGACGAGATTTTCACAAGGCTCTCTGCAGAATGGAAAAATCTGGGTTTCAAGTGATTGTTGACGAGATTTTCACAAGGCTCTCTGCAGAAGATATTGGCCGTTTCAAATGTCTTTCCAAGAATTTTTATAGGGAATTGTCAAGTCATGCATTTCAGATAATGCATGCTCTCCGAAGTGGAGATTCAGTACAAAAGAAACTACTATCCTTTAAAGACACGTCAATTGTCATTGACGACGTAGTTGGTGGTAATTTGGATGTTGTTAGAAGCAAAACCTTAAGTTTTCCTAACAATGTCCACCCTAGCTTCTTACGTATTCTATCTTCATTTAATGGTTTGTTGTTAGTTTGCAATGAAGGGATTTGTTGTCAGTTGATTCTTTGGAATCCAACTATCAGGCGGTATAAGGTTTTGTGTGATGACTACTTCAATTACAATCATCATTGAAACTCTGATACTTGTGGAATTTATTTTGATCAGTTCAATGATCTGAAAGTGCTGAACATCAGATGTTACCGTAATGTAACTGCTACTCGTGTTTACACACGACGTCGTGAGTCATGGAGAACAATAAATTTCGGTATCATAAACAATTATGGTTCAAGTCGTTATTCATGGTCTACAGGAGTTTATGCTGATAAAACCATATATTTTATGGTTTCAAATTATTGGTATCCACTATGTGAGAGGAACATCGTTGCTTTTGATGTTCTTAGTGAGACTTTCAGAATGCTTCATTTTCCCGAGAGTATTGTAGTCAATCCTTGCCAAGGGCATTTTTTGACCATCGCAAAGTGGTTGCATTTGATTGTTATTGGATAGTCTGCTGAGCTAACTGCTGATTTGCTCAGATATGAAGAAGAATGCTGGATGAAGGTGTTTGTTTTCAATAATCCTCGTGTAGTAGATTATGTAGATATGCGCCGAAGTACTAATATAATTGAAGACAACAAGTGGCTAATAACAAGCATCTGGGGGGATATGATTGAAGTTGATCTGACCAACAAACTTCTGAAATACCTCCAACATGTTGACAACTACAATGGTCCGAAAGGAGCTTTACTTATCGAAACTACTGTTTCAGCAATAGATTAGGAATTAGGATCCTGTATTTTATTGAATGCTATTTGCTGTTTTGACAATTGTATTTTTTATATAATTAGTTGTCTTAAAATTATTAATCATGTTTGTTATTTAAATTAAGTAAATGAATATTGATGTTTGAGAGTGTAAAAGCTTGTAATATTGGCAAATGTCTGTTTAAATGATCAAAGCTCTGTTATTGGGAACAGATGTTTCAAAATTAAACAGTGGTTGATACATCTGTTGACTTGGGTCAACAGATGGATGAACTTTGTATGTTGTTTGACACTTGTAGTTTTTATATAATTAGTTGTGTTAAAATTATTAACCATGTTTGTTATTTAAATTAATTAAGTAAATAAATATTAAGGTTTGAGAGTGTAAAAGCTTGTAGTATTGGCAAAGGTATGTTTAAATGATCAAAACTCTGTTATTAGGAACAAAAGTTTGAAAATAAAACATATGTTTGGAACTACTGTTAACAAAACTGTGGTTGAAACTATTGTTTGGTTAAAATGGTGGTTTAAAACCACTGTTGGGTTAAAATCGTGTTTTGGGGAGGTTGAATGGGATTGAAACGACTGTTGGGTTTAGTTTTTTTGGAGAAGGAACATGCTTGAACTACTGTTTATATAAAGACTGTTGTTAAAGCTCAGTGTTTTAATCCACTGATAGGTTATGCACTCATAGTTATAGTCAGCTACTGTTTTCATTTTCATCACTGTAAACTACTGATATTGATTCATCAGTGGTTTCCTAACAACTTTCATCCATTATTCATCAAAGGTTGTGACGTGGACAATACTTAGCCGTCAGATCTTTGTATGATGTTTTGCGCATTGATTTGGAATTAGTATGCTGTATTCTATTGATTGTTGTTTGCTTTTTTGAACTTTGTTTATTATATAATTACCTCTGTTTTACACTTGTAGTTTTTATATAATTAGTTGTGTTAAAATTATTAACCAAGTTTGTTATTTAAATTAAGTAAATAAATATTTTGGTTTGAGTGTGTAAAAGCTTGTAGTATTGGCAAAGGTATGTTTAAATGATAAAAACTCTGTTATTAGGAACAAAAGTTTGAAAATAAAACAAATGTTTGGAACTACTGTTAACAAAACTGTGGTTGAAACTACTGTTTGGTTAAAATGGTGGTTTAAAACCACTGTTGGGTTAAAATTGTGTTTTGTGGAGGTTGAAGGGGATTGACACGACTGTTGGGTTATAATATAGTTTTTTTTGGAGAAGGAACATGCTTAAAATGGTAGTTTAAAACCACTGTTGGGTTAAAATAGTGTTTTGTGGAGGTTGAAGGGGATTGAAACGACTGTTGGGTTAAAATATAGTTTTTTTGGAGAAGAAACATGCTTGAACTACTGTTTATATAATGACTGTTGTTAAAGCTCAATGTTTTAATCCACTGATAGGTTATCCACTGATAGTTATAGTCAGCTATTGTTTTCATTTTCATCACTGTAAACTACTGATATTGATTCATCAGTGGTTTCCTAACAACTGTCATCCATTATTCATCAGAGGTTGTGACGTGGACAGTACTTAGCCGTCAGATCTTTGTATGTTGTTTCGCGCATTGATTTGGAATTAGTATGTTGTATTCTATTGATTGTTGTTTGCTTTTTTTAACTTTGTTTATTATATAGTTACCTCTGTTTTACACTTGTAGTTTTTATATAATTAGTTGTGTTAAAATTATTAACCATGTTTGTTATTTAAATTAAGTAAATAAATATTTAGGTTTGAGAGTGTAAAAGCTTGTAATATTGGCAAAGGTATGTTTAAATGATCAAAGCTCTGTTATTGGGAATAGATGTTTGAAAATAAAACAGTGGTTGATACATCTGTTCACTTTGGTCAACAGATTGATGAAAACAGATGTTTGGAACTACTGTTGAGAAAACTGTGGTTGAAACCGCTGTTTGGTTAAAATGGTGGTTTAAAACCACTGTTGGGTTAAAATAGTGTTTTGTGGAGGTTGAAGGGGATTGAAATGACTGATGGGTTAAAATATTGTTTTTTTTAGAAGGAAGATTCTTGAATCACTGTTTATATAATGACTGTTGTTAAAGCTCAGTGTTTTAATCCACTGATAGGCTATCCACTGATAGTTATAGTCAGCTATTGTTTTCATTTTCAGCATTGTAATATTGGCAAAGGTATGTTTAAATGATCAAAGCTATACACATATCTATATATTCTGTCAATATATGTTATGCATGTTAAATATCTTTTATATTTACTTATAGTTGTCTTTTAGCTATAATAAATAACACGTTTTGGTACAATATCTATACACATATCAATATATTATGTCAATATATGTTATGCATGATTTTCTAAGAATCGAGCTGTGTTTGCACCCGGGTCTTACTGCTTCAGTGGTTGAAACACCAGTTGTTCCAACAACTGTTAGTCAGCAACTTTCCACTCAAATCACTACCACACGATCCATCAAAACAACACCAACCTCCCCTAAACCCAAAAGGAGAAGGGTAACCAATGTTGTCCTAGATGATGACACTTCACCACCACAAACAACCACACAATCACTGCCACTTGTACCTATTCCAATGTTTTCCTAGATGTTAAAATGTGTGTTGAAAGCATTTCTCCTGTTTGATTGTGTGCAAAGTTTATTTCCATTTTAATTCTGCTGCATTACTTGTTCATCTTCTTAATTCTTAAACAAAAACACAATCAAAAAGAAATTCAGATCCTAACAACCTCTAATATGGGTTCATGATCTAATTCGGTGATTTGAAGACAATGTTGTTGAATCGAATGAGATGGTTGATGTAATGCGGTCGTATTAATAACAAATAGTAATTAATCTAAATAACTTTCCCGAGCCCGGGAAGCAATACCGGGTAAAAACCTAGTATCAATATATACATACTCCATCCCACCCCACCTTCCTTTCTATCTCTTTCCCCCATCTCTCTCTGTTTCTTTCTCCACCTCCACCCAGTGAGCACCACCACCACCATTAGCCACCATTTCTCTCTTCCTTAAACTTTCTCTCTAAATCGTTATAACATGATCTGTAACATTCTGATCGTCGAGTAATGTGGATCTAATATTGGTGATTAGGGATTTAAAACACTAAGATGGATCTTGGTGGCAAGAGATGCAGGTGGCGCGAGAGATCTGGGCATGTTCCCTGATTGGCACAAAAGACCTTAACGGCCACTGATTCGTCTTAGCGGATGAAGGCGATCATGCGTTCTACGAAGTGTGTGGTGACGGTGGGTTGGTGGTTACGTTGATTTGCAGGTTGGAGTTTGGTTTGGGTTTGAAGTGGTGGTTGTGGTGGGACGGCTAGGGTTTCGGTGTGAACCCATTTGGACGACGATAGGGAATGGTGGTGGGTTGGGGTGGTGGAGGTGGTTACAATGGTGGGGTGGTGGTTTATGGTGGTGGTTGGTACAATGATTGTGGTGGTCGGGGTGACAATGGCGGCGACTATTGGTGGTTAGGACGGTGGTGATAGTGTGTGGTTCAAGGGAGGGTGAAGGTGCATTAGCGATGGGTGGTGTGGTAGTGACGATGAAGGTGTAGTGGTGGTGGTGTGGTGTTGATGGTGGAGGTGTAGTGGTGAGGATGGGGTGGTTTAGAGAGAGAAAGAAAGAGATGAGAAAGTTCAGACTTTTTATAGAGAGAGAGAAATCTAATAATAAAATGTAAAAGGGTATTTTGGTCATTTAACAAAAGTTAACAAAGAAATTTAAACATAGTTAAAAAATTGGACTCAAAGGGTTTAAAAAAAGCGTATGGGGACTCAGGGCGTTAAACATTTTGATTTTGAACTCAAGTAGTTAAAACACCTAAAACAAATTGACTCAAAAAGTAATTTTCTCTAAAAGAAAAGTTGCCACCGACACCCTACGCTTTGGAAATAGTCACGTTCTTCACCCCTACAATATTTTGTCGTTTTCTTCTTTGGCTTATGTTTTCACCACCAGAAGTGCTATTCATGCTTTATTCCCACGCGTCTCTACCAGAGACCCTGTTCATATCTGAAAGTATGTTCTTGATTTGAAAGTGGGGTTGCCGTCCCTTGAGCACTAGGGTACGAACTCACCGGAAAGCCGATCAGACACGTTTCAGGTAGTTTTGGAAGTACATAAACCAAAAGCGTTTCGTACGTTTCAGATCTGTGCAACAACGAATCAACTTACGTGTTGCCGGTCTAGACAGAGCCTTTCGGTATTTAGGTTTAATTCACGCCGTGCTAACCTAACGAGTTGTTGATCCGACTATGGAATTCTTCGGTCGGAGTCCTGCAAGACTTACCTCCAAATTTTATTACCACAGCTCAACTCCAAAAGAAGTGGTTTGATGAATATCAGATACATGAAACTACCTAGACAGTGTTAGGCTATATATACGTGAAAACAAAACTACTCCAATGGGACCACTCCAAGTTTTGTATCTTTAAACCTGTTTTTCACTCATAAATATCTGATTGTTAGATTTCCTCAAAAAGTCTGATTAGGCAAACGTTCTTGTTTGACTATCCACTATCACAACCCAACCCAACCCAATCTTTTTTTAAAATATTAATTTATCTCTCTTTCACCTACAGAAACCAACCCAATCCAATTTTTCACCCACATTCACAACCCAACCCAACCCAACCCAACCTAAACTAATATTTTATTAGAATATTGGATTTTAATAATCCCAACTATTTGTTGTTGGCCGCCAACAGTCTCATCTTTAAAAATAACCACTGGCAGTCCTAACTTTTAACATATTGGCCTCCAATGGACCCTGACTAACAGAACCCTAACGCCGTTAGTCTCCGGTGGCCAGAAAAACGTTTATTGGTTGGAAAACTCAACATTTTCGTCTCGAACCTCTTTGTAACCTTATTATGGACCTTTGGGAACCTTTTACTAGTAAAAGCCCTAATTATTAAAGTCGCCGGAAAACTCCTTTTTCGCTGGAAAACTATTTTTTCGCCGGAAAACTCAACTTTATGGCTGGAAAAGTCAACATTTTCGTCTCAAACCTCTTTGTAACCTTAGATCGGACCTTTAGAAACCTTTTTCTGAAAAAAAAACAGTTTTCCAACAAACGGAGACTAATGTCGTTAGGGTCTGTTAGTCAGTGTCCATTTGTGGCCAATATGTCAATAGTTGGGACTGCTAGTGGTTATTTTTTAAGTTGGGACTGTTGACGGCCAACGACGAATAGTTGGGATAAAATCCAATATTCCTATTTTATTATATAAATTTGATTTATAATTATTCTTTATTGTAAAAAATATTAGAAATAATAAAAGAATTATATATTATGTGTATGTTGGTTGTAAACGTTGGTTGCCATCACAACCTGGTCGTCCAATTTGATTAATTATTGGGGAATTGGCCTGTAATAATCCCACCTAGACCATATTGGCCATTAATAATCCCACCTCAGAATATTCCCCCCACCAGTCCCACTTTTCACCAATTTTTCCTACAATGGTCCCCAGTTAAAAAAAAAACTTAACGGAGTTAAGCTTTTTTTCAAATTACAAACAGATTTTTTAGGGTTTTTGAGCAGAACAATGATACGAGTCCATTGATGTAAAACTTACTTCGAAATGGTGCTCCAAGTGACTTGATTTTGGTTAATTGGAAATTTAAACACCCGAATTGAAGCGTTGTTTTCATCGTTTGGAGCACCGTTTCGAGGCAAGTTTTACATCAATGGACTCGTATCGTCGTTCTAATCAAAAGCCCTAAAAATTTGTTTGTAATTTGGAAAAAAAGTTTAACTCCGTTAAAATTTTTAAACGGGGGACCATTGTAGGAAAAATATGTGAAAGGTGGGACTGGTGGGGGGAATATTCTGAGGTGGGATTATTAATGGCCAATAAGGTCTAGGTGAGATTATTACAGACCAATTTCCCTTAATTATTTGATTAAAAAAGTTTATTCTATTTTTGTCTTATTGTCCATGTTGCAACCTTTTGAGCAAATTGATCACCATAGTGACTAGCCTTTTTTGAGAAGACGAGTTCGTTGCAAGCTTTCCAAATACATAAAAATATAGCCAACAGGACTGCACCATTCTTTTTGTTAAATCATTGGATTAAGTGCTTCTGTGGATCTCCAAAAGGTATAGAAGACATAGATAGCTGTGATTTTGCATCAGTTATCATCTTTCTGGTATAATACAGTCAATATGAAACAAGATGTGAAGATGTGGTTTGCGGTTTCCAGCCCATCACGGCGTAGAGGGCATTGGGGGGGGGGGGGGGGGGGGGGGGGGGGGAATGATGCTTAATCATCTTTTTAGCAAGGCTTCTCGGGTGGGGATGCAATTCATTTTGGCCTGTCAACCGAATATGTTGATTTTTAGAGGAAGCCATCGATTCTAATAAAAAAAGAAAGGTTTGACAGCTTGTATTATTAAGCCATCTATTCAGAATCACACCCGATGTAATCACATAAATCAAAACCCCATGTCATGTCATACCAAACCACAAAAACACAATCCAACGTAACTCCATTGTTTTCATGTAACACATTAAGCAATGTATTAAAAAAGTTTGGATTTTTTTCACATGACTTGTATTAGAATAGATATTGTGATAGATATGTTATATCTAGTCCACAATTATAGGTTCTTGATGTAATTATATATATGTGTGAATGCAATGAGAAAGATCAACGATCCATTATGCTTAATTATATATACAGGCTAATACAATAAGAAAGATCAACAATTTTACCATCCATTAACTTGATTAGAGACTGAGCAATTTACATAGACAAGTTGTTCTCGATACCAAAGTATTGTTTTTTTTAATTTTATTAACTAATTAGCTAAACCGAACTGATTCAAGTCATTTTGCATTGAACACCATAGATACCATACACACAGGGGCTGACAAATCGTGTCTTATCGGGTTTAACAGGTCTCTAACGACGCGTGTAACACAAATATTAAACATGAATACAACTCGTTTAACTACTTTATATCTCATGTTTATAACACAGTTTTACGTTTTATGTATCAAGAAGAAGAAATAATGGATCATAACCTCATAATTATATTTATTTTTAGGGTTATTGGATTTTATCACCCTTAACTATTGGCCATTGGCCGCTGCCACCCTCAACTATCACTTTGACTCCCGTCACCCCCAACTTAACACTTAGTGTATTCTGTCACCATATCACTAACTTTTGATCCCGTTATTATTCTTTTGGGGGTGTTCTAAGATTCCTAAAACCTTCCCATGATCCCTATGACACCCAAAAAGTGTAGTAACAGGTTCAAAAGTTAGGGATCGGTTAACGACGTGGTGACAGAACACACTAAATGTTAAGTTGGGGGTGACGGGCGTCAAAGTAATACTTGGGGGTGGCAGCGGCCAATAGACAATAGTTGAGGGTGATTAAATCTAATAACCCTTATTTTTTAAAAGTAAAAAATCACATTGTGTACTTTTTCAGTAAACAAGTCTAATCGTGTCTTATACATATATCTATTGACTATTTTCAGTCGACACATATAAATTTAGATATTTCTTGTAATAATTCAAGTGGACAGGCAAAAATGCATCACGAGGCCATGAAATAAAGTGACAAAAGACGCCATGGTCATTCATTCTCTGAGTTTTTTCCTATAATGGTGTTGTTGGAAAAACTATTTACCAAAATGGTGTTGTTAGAAAAGTATTTACCAAAATGGTGTTTTTAAAGATTTTTTTTTTGTTTCTCACTCATAATCTAATTGGACAATTCCTATTCATTAAATAACTATTGATCTAATCAGGTTGTTTTAGAATCTAAGAAGAAAACTACTTTTTTTTTATTAAACCTACTTTGAAACAAAAACATATTTTATAATCTAAAAATCTGCATTTGATTAAATTTTTTATTAAACCTACTTTGAAACAAAAACATATTTCTAATCTAAAAATCTGCATTTGATTAAAAAAAAAAGCTCCACTATGATTCTTATAACTTTAGTTTCCCCTCATATTCATGTTTAAGTTATTCAATCAAAAAAGTGAAAATTCACTCAAATCTGTAATTGATATATTTCCGTCGACAAATATTTTATTTTCAATAAATAAAATAGTATAGTATAATTTTTAAAACTAAATAAAATTACTTAAAGATATTTCCAACAGAATGGACGTTATAATTATTTTATACGTATATTGTTATATTGATTTAAAACATAATATATTAAATAAACTTGTAAAATTGTTTAAGTTTAGCCGGTAAATAAAAAAGGCTTTTCTTTATTTTTATGTGGATTATTCTTGAGTTTTTTCCCATAATAGTGTTGGTGGAAAAACTATTTACCAAAATAGTGTTGTTAGAAAAGTATTTACCAAAATAGTGTTTTTGAAGATTTTTTTGTTTCTCACTCCCAATCTAATTGGATGAATCCAATTCATTAAATAATTATTGATCTAACCATATTTTTTTAAGAATAAAAAAAAACAACTTTTTTATTGAAGCTACTTTGAAACAAAAACATATTTTAAAAATTTAAAAATCTGTATTTGATAAAAAAAAAGGGATTCTTTTAGTCACACATTGCGTTAATACCTAATTTTTTTTTTTTAAATCAAGTTCTCAAGGTATGAGTTAGGCCATTTTTATTCCATTCATTAATAATATTAATAAACTTTCTGGTTTAACTAGTAAATAAAATGGCTTTTCTTTATTTGATTAAAAATCTGTATTTGATTAAAACTTTCTAATATTTTGTAAGAATAACCCACATAAAAATAAAGAAAAGCCTTTTTTATTTACCGGCTAAACTTAAACAATTTTACAAGTTTATTTAATATATTATGTTTTAAATCAATATAACAATATACGTATAAAATAATTATAACGTCCATTCTGTTGGAAATATCTTTAAGTAATTTTATTTAGTTTTAAAAATTATACTATACTATTTTATTTATTGAAAATAAAATATTTGTCGACGGAAATATATCAATTACAGATTTGAGTGAATTTTCACTTTTTTGATTGAATAACTTAAACATGAATATGAGGGGAAACTAAAGTTATAAGAATCATAGTGGAGCTTTTTTTTTAATCAAATGCAGATTTTTAGATTAGAAATATGTTTTTGTTTCAAAGTAGGTTTAATAAAAAATTTAATCAAATGCAGATTTTTAGATTATAAAATATGTTTTTGTTTCAAAGTAGGTTTAATAAAAAAAAAAGTAGTTTGCTTCTTAGATTCTAAAACAACCTGATTAGATCAATAGTTATTTAATGAATAGGAATTGTCCAATTAGATTATGAGTGAGAAACAAAAAAAAATCTTTAAAAACACCATTTTGGTAAATACTTTTCTAACAACACCATTTTGGTAAATAGTTTTTCCAACAACACCATTATAGGAAAAAACTCTTCATTCTCTTCCATATAAACAAATCCACAAATGTAGGGTCATGACCCCTTCACTATTAACACAAAAAAATCTTTTAATAGCTTTAGATCTTTCATGGGGATTTGATTTCCACGTGTTCATCACCCATCTTTCTATCCTCAATTCTGAGATCTTTCCTCACTCACAATTCTTCTTCTGTCAGACTCTCTTTCTAAATTCTAAAGCTTTACAAATCAAGAGTTTTGATACATTTTCAAGATTCTGCAATGGATACTCTGCGTGTGCTCAATTGTTACTCTGCCACCAAGAATCCTTCATCTTTAGAAACCCATTTATCAAGGGAAGAATTCAGATTCTTTCGTCACAATAACCGGCAAAGAACTTTTCGCCTTCTGGGGTTTTCTAAGCCGGTATTTACTGGCCGTAATTTGGGATTTCAACACCAATCGTTTCCCATTGTTTGTGCTGTCTCCACCCAAACCAGGTTTTATCTCGTTTTGATGAATTTAAGGTGTTTTCTGGGGTTTGATTTGGGTTTATTTATGAGGGGATATCAGGTGTTTGATGAAATGCCTCAGACAAATATGGTGTTCATGGGGAAGAGGGAGTATGCCATTTTTTGTATGTTATGAAACTAATTGATTCCTACTCTTTCTCACCCATGAATTTACATTTTTTTCTTCTCTCTTTGGGAAGTTTATTGTTACATTTAGGAGTGTTAAAATGGACAAAATTACTTAAAAGTATTAAACTTTAATTTGTTTTTACAACATGTTATTTTGGGGATTGCTTGTCTGATATCATCTTGGTTTCTGTCCAAGTCTATGACTGTAACTATTTTAAAGATATTAATGTTTGTAATGATGGGAAAAGGTGTATAAAACTAACCTGAAAGTATGTGTTTTTCAGAGAAGGGGAGACAGGGGAAAAGGAGATGAAGTCAAAGACATCTCGTGGGATGGTGCAGCTGAATCTCCGGTTAGACCACCAGGTTAAATTCGGTGAGCACGTTGGAGTCTTGGGTTCAACGAAAGAATTCGGTTCATGGAAAAAGAAGAAACAGTTAAACTGGACGGAAACCGGTTGGGTATGCAACGTGGAATGTAAAGGTGGCGAGACTATCGAGTTCAAGTTCGTCGTTGAACAAAAAGACAAAAGCATGATTTGGGAAGGTGGGGATAACCGCGTATTGAAGCTCCCACAGTCCGGGAGTTACGAGATCGTTTTTCATTGGAATATGACTAATGAGCCTCTGAATCTGTTGCCTTTGGATAGCAATGAATATGAGGTGGAAGTGGAAAGTGTAGATGAGAAAAAAGACGATAACGGGTCTCTAGTTGTAGAGGGTGCAACGAGCCCGTTTGTGGATAAATGGCAAGGGAAAGAAGCATCGTTCATGCAATCAAACGAGCACGGAAATAGAGAAAGAGAGAGACACTGGGATACCTCTGGGCTTGAAGGGGTGGCGTTAAAGTTGGTTGAAGGTGATAAAAGCGGCAGGAATTGGTGGCGAAAGGTACCCTTTTGATTCATGTTGCAATAGTTGTCAATAGCGGTCACTATGGTCGCTATAGCGAATAGCGTAGCGTATAGGTCGAAGGTTTCTACAGGGTATGTAGCCATAAATAGCGGGATTTCAGTTTTTTTAAATATAAATAGCGAATATATAAACCTATAAAATAGCTGGATTTTAGGTTTTTGTTAAATATACATGTAAAATAGCGTATATACCAGCGTATTTTGATATAATAAACATATAAAATTTTTAAAATTTATTTTCTAGTGTATCGCTATATATAAAATAGTGCCCGCTATTTATCGCTATTCGCTATGTAACATATAGGTACCTTATCGCTATTTGTCGATATTCGCCATTAACAACTACTTGCAGAGGGTGTTTGGATGTGTGCTATAACTTTTTATTTCGATACTAATCTTTACGTGATTTTGCTTTTGTGTTTGCAATCATGTCACGGGTGTAGCTTGAACTTATTCGTGAGCTAGTGGTTGAAAGTAAGGACGGGGCCGAACGTTTGGACGCTCTCATATATTCAGCCATTTATCTTAAGGTTTTGTGCTCATTGTGCATCATTTATTTCACCTATCGCGTTCTCTTAACTTTTATTGTTATTTTAACG
The DNA here is from genome assembly GCA_030545235.1 of Helianthus tuberosus. NCBI lineage: Eukaryota > Viridiplantae > Streptophyta > Magnoliopsida > Asterales > Asteraceae > Helianthus > Helianthus tuberosus. Next base: position 33,016 of record JARYGA010042780.1, read on the forward strand.
TTTACCGCAGTGGATAAATACGGGTCAAATTCCTTGTTTTGAGGATGGGGGTCATCACAGGCCAAATAGGCATGCGGAAATTTCTAGGCTTATATTCCGGGAATTGGAAAGAATATCTAGTAGGAAAGATACTTCCCCACAGGTGATTTACATAATTCTTTTGAAAAATTTGAAAGATTAGTTCATTCTATTTAGGGATGCAAACGAACATGAACAAGACCTTGTTCGTGTTCATTTGTTAAGGAAATGAACTTGTTCATGTTCGTTTGTGTTCATCTGTTAATTTTAGGCAACAAACGAAAACGAACGTTCATGAACACAAATGGAAACAAACGAACACAAACAAGAAGCGTTCATGAACAAAATATATAAAACACTGACACTTAATAAATATTTTATTTGTCGGAATGGTGAAGTATTTAAATAAAATATAAAAACTAAAAGCAATGATGAACCGTCGAACACAATCAAACATAAACAAGCACCGAACATAAATGAACGAACGCTACCTCTATTCATGTTCATTTGTCTAATAAACTAAACGAACGAACACAAACGAACATCCCGCTGAACAGTTCATGAACTGTTTGCTGAACGTTTGGTTCGTTTGCAGCTCTAATTCTATTCGTTTATATCATTTTCTTCAGTATAAATGCCCCCCACAAACGGTAAAACAAGAACATAATTGTATGATGTGAACAAATAAAACCTTATTTTATATCCTTTTATTTGACAATATGTAGGAGCTACTTGTAATCCGAAAAATTCATCCATGCTTACCATCGTTTAAAGCAGAATTCACTGCATCTGTTCCTTTAACTCGAATACGAGACATTGCTCACAGAAACGATATCCCACATAACCTCAAGGTAATAACCTAACTGAACACTTGGTTTTGTATGGGTATTTTGGTCATTTAACGATGCTAACTATTTCGATATTGTGCACATTCCAGCAAGAAATCAAACATACGATACAGAACAAGCTTCATAGGTGTGCGGGCCCCGAAGATCTAATCGCAACTGCCGCAATGCTTGAAAGAATCACCAAGAAACCGGGAGAATACAACGAAGCATTTGTCGAACAATTCAAAATATTCCATCATGAACTTAAGGATTTCTTCAATGCTGGAAGGTTTGCTATTTTTGGATCCCATTTTCATATTTTTTAGCTTTAATCAATGGGTCCCACAATTGAACATACTTTTGCAGCCTTACTGAACAACTTGATTCGATTAAAGAATCTTTTGATGAAAAGGGTAAGTCAAGACTATCATCATTCTTGGATTGCAAGAAGGTAATTATCAGGCCCATTAAACGTGTTTCATAGTTCTTCTCTACATATATGTCAAAAAAGCATACATCTTTAAATCTTTAATGAATGTGTTGGTTTGATTTTTTTTGTAGGCTTTGGACAATTTCCAAGGTACACCTGATATTTTGAACGGCAATGGGATAGAAATATTAATCAATACCATACAATCGTTAAATGGTCTTAGAGAGATAATCACAAAAGGTCTAGAAAGTGGTATCCGTAATGACGCCCCTGATACTGCAATAGCAATACGCCAAAAGGTCATGTGCTTTTCTAATTGTTTGGCAATATCTTAAAGTTCATTTGGGATTTTTTTTTCTTCACGATTGTTATTTCACTCATATGTTAGGGATTTAAAGTCGGGACCTTTAGGTTAATGCAATGCATTTAGAAGAAAGCCTCACTCATTGTAAATCTTGTTTTCCTATTTACAGTGGCGTCTTGCTGAGATTGGACTTGAGGACTATGCATTTGTTCTAATGAGTAGGTAAGTAATACTGTAGTAGTGTGTGTTTGTGGGGTGTGTGTGTGTGCGCGTGTCTGCACACTACCTAAATCTCAATATGACTAAAAGAGTGTTTCTTACACTATGCAGTTAATATCGGTGATATATCACCGATATATTGGTTATCGGTCTCCATGTAAAATATCGGTGTCAAATATCGGTACCGATATTATCAACGATATTGACCGATATTTGACTGAATTGTTAGTTTTAAATTGCTATATATAATTTTGCATGATATTAAATTTACTGATATCCCACCGCGATAACCGATATCTCAAATAGCGGTCCTTGACCGATATCCGATTTTTTACCGCATTAACTGCTTAGTTCTTACATTACATTGATGAAACCTGCAAAGTGAAATGTTTAAATGGAGGTAATGAATAGGAAACAGTATATCTTTATCTCATGCATTTGAATATGATTGATATGTATAGATATCTCAATGCACTTGAAGCTGCTGGCGGAGCGCAATATCTTGCAGAGAAAGTTAATTCAAAAAATGTTAACTCATGGAATGACCCGATTGGTGCCCTTGTTGTCGGCATTCGTCAGCTAGGGTTATCCGGTTGGAAATTGGAAGAATGTAAAGCAATTGAAAATGAACTTCTTGCTTGGCAAGAAAAAGGTCTTTCGGAGAAAGAAGGTAACGTTTTCATTTTAATATCATTCTTTAAATGATATAGATTACGTTAGTTCTACTAACAAGTAACAACCATTGTATGATTTGTATATATTCTTAAGGTAGTGAAGATGGGAAGACAATATGGGCATTAAGGATTAAAGCCACATTAGATAGATCTAAGAGGCTCATTGATGAATACTCCGAAGCACTTCTGCAAATTTTCCCTCCGAAAGTTGAGGTATCGTGAAAAGCACAAATCTTTTATGGGATATCCACAATAGTTGATGGTAATAATGAAAATGGGAGTTCTAGAATAATTTTAGATTAACTAAACTAGACATGCGTATGCTTCTTGTAGTTGTTGGGCAAAGCTCTTGGAATCCCAGAGAATAGTGTGAGAACATTCACCGAAGCAGAGATACGTGCGGGGTAAGATGAGAAGCTATTTATACTAGATAACGTATGAGGAACATGGGCAGATCATGCGTATCGGGTAACGGGTCAAGATGGGTGATTTATGGTACATATTAAAGTGGTTTAGGTCGGGTGACCAGAAGTACTATTATTCGATTGTCAAAAACTTTTTTTATAAACAGTTTGTACGTGGGATAATATTTCGATAATAATATAATTATTTGAAGACTAAAATGCCATTTTTCGTCCCCGAGATTTGGCCACTTCTGCAACTTTCGTCCAAGGGTTTGTTATTTCACATCTGGATCCAAAAGGTTTGAAATCTTGCCAATTTTTATCCGACTCGTTAACTCCATCCATTTTTTAATGACAAGTCAGGGGTATTTCCGTCATTTAAATTTGCCATTTTGATATAAATAAACAAAACAATAGCTAAAATGACGAAAATGCCCCTGATTCAGCGTTAAAAATGGATGGAATTAACGAGTTGGATGAAAATGACAAAGATTTCAAACCTTTTGGATCCAGATGCGGAAAAACAGACCTTTGGACGAAAGTCGCAAAAGTGGTCAAACCTCAGGGACGAAAATGGCATTTTACTCTTATTTGAATAAAAAAAGGTTTACACATTAGAAATAACCTGTGGTCGACTTTCGACTCGTTTGACTCATTTCTTATATGGCTAAAAAAAGATTACTTTTTTCTATGTTTTCCGTTTAAAACCCTTCTCAACCAAACACACACTTTTCGGTGGATAATACAGGAGGTACATCTTACGTCATTAATTATCAAACTTAAATGAATTTCTTTGGTCTCCAGTATAATTTTTCAGGTTTCCAAACTCTGCACCATGCTTCTAAAGGCGGTTCGGACCACACTTGGGTCTCAAGGTTTTGATGTTCTTGTTCCTGGGTTGGCTCATGGAACTTTGATACAGGTGAGCTTATAAACTATAACCTAGGCCCAATTTATTTAGATTATGGAAAAAGGGATGTAGTTGGAACATTCTTGCATTTAGTCAATTGAAACATGTTTTAAGTTTGATCCTTGCATTTCTCCATATGTTTTATCAGGTTGAAAAAATAATACCAGGTGCACTGCCATCATCTGTTGAGGGACCCGTTATTCTTGTTGTCAACAAAGCCGATGGTGATGAGGAGGTATCATGTTTGTGTATGGATTTTGCGTTTTTGATATGTTTGTTGCAAACGAACTGAACGTTAAGCGAACAGTTCGTGAACCGTTCAACGGGAAGTTCATTTGTGTTCGTTCGTTTAATAAATGAACGAACACGATTTGTTCGTTTAGTTAAATGAATGAACAGAAATAGAGGCCGTGTTCGTTCATTTATGTTTGTGAACGCTCATTAATGTATTCGTTTGTGTTCAATAGCTCATTAGTGTATTTAGTTTTTGTATTTTATTTAAATACTTTAAAATTCCGGTAATTTAAATATTTAATAAGTATTAGTGTATTATATATTATGTCCATGAACTTCGTTTATTTTCATTTTTGTTCACGAACATTGGTTTGTGTTAGTTTGTGGTGATGAACGTTCGTTTGCGTTCGTTAGCTAAAATTAACAAACAAACAAACACGAACACGTTCATTTCCTTAACGAACGAACATGAACAAAAAATCTCATCTGGTAAGTGTTCATGAACTGTTCGTGAACACATATATTTCCTTAACAAACGAACACGAACAAGGTCTTGTTCGTATTTGTTCGGTTCGTTTGCAGGCCTAAGTTTTTTTAATGTTTGAAAAGAGTTTACCCGCTACTTACGATTATACAACTAATTATCTAAACTTTTTAAACATTTGACTTTGAGCATATAATTATCCTATTATTACAACTTCAAACAACATAAGCACATCCAAACACTATCTTCTATGGTTTGTTTTATCACAGTTGATTATCTAATTGTTCTTTTTTAACATCACATATTCAATATAAAACACACACATCTAGCACCCTCTAAAATATATGTCTTAAAGCACAAGTTTGGCAACTAAGATGGTTAATAGTTTACAATCTCATAGACGGTAAACGCGATTTGCAGGTAACAGCTGCAGGGAACAACATAGTGGGAGTTATTCTGCTCCAAGAGTTGCCTCATTTATCTCATCTTGGTGTCAGGGCCCGACAAGTAAGTCTTACGGTCCATTCTTTTAGGTCTCCCAATCATTTTTTTTTTTATATTTTTCTCTTTTTTTATCATTACCATTTGTTAATGTTGTCGTTTGGATGATCATTGCTTGTAATAACTCAGGAGAAAGTTGCGTTTGTGACATGTGAAGATGATGATAAAATTGCCACTATTAAAAAGCTTGAGGGGAAGTATGTGAGGTTAGTCTTTATAAACATGCAAGTTTTTCTTTATGGTTCATTAATTGTAACACAAACTTTAAAAGATGGATGTGTTATCCGGTCAAACCATCATTGACCCGCTATTTGCCCCGTGACATCAAAACTGCGTACGAGATTTAAACTCAAGAATTATGATGCAGGTTAGACGCATCCCCATCGGGCGTAAATGTGATTCCGACCTCGTTGGAGGACGGAAATAGTAATCTTGTTGTGGAGACTTCATCAGATGAGACACCGACGGATTCTGTTCCTAAGCCAATCTACTCAAGCCAGGTACTGAAAAGACTTGATTGACCTTGATGCAGATGATGAATTACATTTATTTATATCTAACAAGCACGATTTGTTTTGTTTAATAGAAGGGTGTTTCTACCGGCGACATTATAGCACTTGCTGACGCAGATGTACAAACCTCGGGTGCAAAGGCAGCTGCTTGTGGCACCTTAGCTTCTCTGGCTGCAGTTTCTGCTAAAGGTAAAAAACCTTGTTTCTTGATCTTTCATTGAAACTAGTTTTCTTACCAGCCGCGCATTGCGGCAGCGGCGTACGCGTCGTGATATTATAGACTACAATCAACTCGACTCGTTTCCGAGCTAAATTTACGTTGAAATGTAGAGTGATCCAAATTCATACCGTTGAATGAAAATGTATTATATTTGACCCAACTTGTTTCCAAACAAAATTTACGTCGAAACGT
>JARYGA010042781.1:0-25872 GCA_030545235.1 Helianthus tuberosus
TAATTCAACGAATGTAACGGATCAAGTTACATACCTTAGTGTACGCCCTTCAACCGCAAATCACCACCGGCTTGTCCACTCGACGTTCCGATATCCTTTCCTATAGAGTTCAATTCAAGACATGTTTAGAACTCTCTTTAACCCTTACATCGCATAATACACCGAAACATCATAATTATGCGTTTAATCTTTAAATTTCTATTTTAAGCCTTCTTTGAGGCATTTTCACAAACACCTTAAGGGAAGATTTTTCACATGATTATATGACAAGTTTCTAGCTTATCATTTAGCCCTAATTTCACCTTAATCAACATTTTACATGATTGTTAGCTTCTAGATTTCTGAAATCACTTCCGAATTGTCAGTTTACACTAGAACAATACCTAATATCCTAGTGTTCATCAATTTACACATAACCCTTTAATCACCTACAATGGTGTTCATAAGCTTCACTAAAATTTAACATGATTTCAACTTGTATTTGCCTAGGGTTTGTCCTTAGACACTATAGTTGTTCTTAGATCATCATAACACACACATGCAATCATAATTTCAGATTTTTCCTAATTCATGAGAATTTCAAGTTGAGAGATTTATCAAAATATTACATACCTTGTAATCCTCTTGCGATGAGGATCACGATTCTAAGCTCGGATTTTTGTTTGGACAAGATTTGCACCTCCAATTTGAGAGTTTTAGTAGAATTCTAGGGTTTTTGAAAGTGGGGTGTCGCCCCCTGTTGTTCTGATCGACCAGACCCCCAAAATGGGGTGTTTGGTTTGTTTTTATTTGTTTAATAAAAATCAAGTTTCAATTTTAACAACTTAAACCCCTCCACTATGATCAACATGAAGTTTGGTTGCTTTTTAACCTACTATAAGTTATTTCTAAACTATTAACTAACTAGGTTAAAATTCCTAGTTAGTAAATTCTTGTTTATTTATACTTTATAATTCTAATATAAAGTTTTATATTTTTCGGGGTGTTACAAGTCCACCCCCCTTAAAAGGGTTTCGTCCCCGAAACCGAAGTACGTACCAAATAATGTAGGGTAGAGTCGTCGCATCTCTTCCTCGGACTCCCACGTAGTGTCCGAGCCTTTTCTATGCTCCCATTTGATTTTGACTTGGTCGATTTGTCTATTTCGTAAGTATTTGACTTTTCGATCTAAAATCTCCACCGGCTTCACAACATAATTCAGACTATTATCCACTTCGATATCATCGAAATGGATATAAGCTGTTTCATCCGCTAGGCACTTTCGTAATTGTGACACGTGAAACGTGCTCTGAATTCCACTTAGTTCCTCCGGTAGCTCAAGGCGGTAAGCTACCTTGCCGACCTTTTCAACGATTTTAAATGGCCCAATAAACCTCGGGCTTAGCTTCCCCTTTATCTGAATCTAATAACGCCCTTCCATGGGGAAACTTTTAGCATGACCATGTCGCCAACCTGGAATTCGATTGGCCTATTCCTTTTATCAGCATACGCCTTTTGCCTGTCTTGCCGCTTTCAAGTGTGCCCGAACTATATCGATCTTTTCATTCGTGGCTCGTACTATATCTTGGTGGGCGAGTTCACGTGGACCCACCTCACCCCAACATACCGGGGTTCGACACTTCCTACCATAAAGCATTTCGTACGGTGCCATCTTAATACTAGATTGGTAGCTGTTATTATACGAAAACTTAACTAACGGTAGGTGAACATCCCAACTTCCTCCAAAGTCGATTATACACGCCCGTAGCATATCCCCCAATGTTTGTATCGTTCTTTCACTCTGTCCATCCGTTTGAGGATGGTACGCAGTGCTAATGAACAATTTGGTTCCCATTTGCTCTTGGAAATCTCGCCAGAAATTCGAAGTAAACCGGGTATCCCTATCAGACACGATGGATACCGGCACCCCATGACGTGCTATTATTTCATTAGTGTAAACTTCTGACATCTTTTCTGACGTATAAGTCTCACGAATCGGAATGAAGTGAGCACTTTTCGTCAATCTATCCACCACTACCCATATGGCATCGAAACCACGATTCGTCTTAGGAAACTTGGTTAATAGGTCCATTGTAATATGTTCCCATTTCCAAACCGGAATTTCTAACGGTTGGAGTTTGCCATATGGTTTCTGGTGCTCCGCCTTGACTTGTAAACATGTCAAGCATTTTTCCACATACTTCGCCACATCCCTCTTCATTCCGGGCCACCAATAATTTTGTTTCAAATCATTGTACATCTTGGTCGCACCCGGATGAATTGAATAACGGGATTTATGAGCTTCATTAAGTAGAAGCGCCTTCACCCCACAAGTATGTGGGACCCATATCCTTCCGGATCGAGTCTTCAACCCGTTATTCCCATCCGACAAATCTTTCAACTGACCGATTATTCTTTCTTTCTTCCAATTCTCTTCTTTCATTGCTTCTAATTGCGCCTCTCGAATACGTTCAAGTATACCCGAGGTCACCACGAGTTGCATCGATCTTACTCGTATTGGGACATAGTCCGCTTTTCTGCTCAGAGCATCCGCCACCACATTAGCCTTTCCGGGGTGATAATGTATTTCACAATCAAAGTCTTTCACCATTTCTAGCCATAGCCTTTGTCGCATATTTAACTCCTTCTGATCGAAGAAGTATTTCAAGCTCTTGTGATCGGTGAATATAGTGCACTTTACTCCATATAAGTAGTGCCTCCATATCTTTAAGGCAAATACCACCGCAGCCAATTCAAGATCGTGCGTGGGATATTTCTTCTCGTGTATCTTCAATTGTCTCGAGGCATAAGCTATAACTTTGCCCCGTTGCATCAAAACGCATCCGAGCCCCGATAGTGAAGCATCCGAATAAACCACCATGTCTTCACTCCGTCCGGCAATGTCAGTACCGGAGCTTGAGTTAACTTTTCTTTTAGCGTTTGAAACGCTTTTTCTTGATCGACACCCCAAATAAACTTTTCTTTCTTTTGGGTTAGCTTTGTTAGCGGTGACGCAATCTTGGAGAAATCTTGAATGAATCTCCTGTAGTATCCCGCAAGCCCCAAAAAGCTTCTAATTTCCGAAGGGTTCTTCGGGGGATTCCATTTTGACACAGCCTCGATCTTGGACGGATCCACCAATACTCCGTCGGCACTTATGACGTGGCCGAGAAATTGTACCTCTCGTAACCAAAAGGCACATTTAGAGAATTTTGCATATAACCTCTCTCGCCTAAGTGTCTCCAACACCTCTTGTAAATGGTGTGCATGTTCCGCTTCATTTTTCGAATAAACCAAGATGTCATCGATAAACACGATGACCGACTTATCCAACATTGGCTTGCAAACCCGGTTCATGAGGTCCATGAAAGCCGCGGGTGCGTTTGTTAGCCCAAATGACATCACGAGGAATTCGTAATGTCCGTATCTCGTGCGGAAAGCCGTTTTCGGCACATCTTCTTCTTTGACCTTTAGTTGGTGATACCCAGATCTAAGGTCAATTTTTGAAAACCAGTTCGCACCTTGTAATTGGTCGAATAAATCATCTATCCTCGGGAGCGGGTATCGGTTCTTTACCGTGAGTTTGTTTAACTCCCGGTAATCGATACACATGCGCATGCTCCCGTCTTTCTTTCTCACGAACAATACCGGTGTGCCCCAAGGAGACACACTCGGCCTTATGAATCCCTTGTCAAGCAGGTCTTGAATTTGGGACATCAACTCTTGTAATTCCGACGGTGCGAGTCGGTACGGGGTCTTTGCTACAGGTTTTACGCCCGGAATCAATTCGATCCCGAACTCTACTTCCCGTTCAGGCGGTATCCCTGGTAAATCCTCCGGAAACACATCTTCATAATCTCGTACTACTGGTACATCTTCAATCTTCTGTGACTCTTTCTCGGGCTCATTTGCGTATATCATGAACGCCTTGCATCCTCGCTTCATAAGCTTGTGAGCTTTCAACATTGAACACACTATGGGGTTACCTCCCTTTTCGCCATAAATGGTGACGTGTTTTCCGCTCGGAGATGTTAGTTTTATCTCTTTACGAAAACACACGACTTTTGCATGGTGCTGGGCTAGCCAATCCATTCCAACGACTACTTGAAATTCTCCCATTGACATCGGGATTAGGTCTATCAAGTATTCCTCATCGTCGATGCTTAATTTGCAGCCTCGACAAACATCACAAACTATAAAACTTTTGTTGTCCCCTATTTCAACTTCTAAGGGCATAGGTAATTTCGTTAATACAAATGAAGGATGTCGAATAAATCCATGCGAAATGAAGGATTTATTCGCACCCGTATCAAACAATACACGTGCTGGAATTGAGTTAATTGTGAATATACCTGAAACCACATCGGGTTCTGTCTTCGCTTCAGCCGCGGTAAGTTGGAAGGACCTCGCCTTCGCTTTGGGAGCTTCTGTTGGAGATTCTTTAACATCTCTCTTTCCAACTAAGTCCGGACATTCGGACTTTTTGTGGCCAGGTTGATAACATTTGTAGCAAACAGAGACTTTTCCCGGGCATAGCGAGGCCGTGTGCCCCGTCTTGTTACATATAGGGCATGGCTTGTCTTTGAACCGACATTCCCCTTTGTGTCCCTTCCCGCACACCTTACAACTTGGTGACCCACCATTAGTAACTACCTTCTTCCCCGATTCTCCAGTTCGGGCTTTCTTTGTCGGGCTTGGATTCACATCATGTGCCCTCCGTTCACCTCTTTCGACTTGCTTCTTCAACTCGATTTCCCATTCCCGAGCAACATTAATGATTTCGGTAAGGGTCTCGTATTTTGAAGGAGTCATAAACTCCCTATATTCAGCGCTCAACATATTGTAGTAGTAGTATATTTTCTGTTCTTCGTTCGTCACCAACTCACTACTAAACTTCATCTTGTCCATAAATATCGCCGTGATCTTGTCTATGGTTTCACCCTTATGCCTAAGTTGCATGAACTCTTCCTTGATTTTGTTAATGACCGCCTTGGAACTATGATGTTTAAGAAATGGTGTCTTAAACTCTTCCCATGTCATGGTCCTTGCCGCTTCGGCCCCTATTTCATTCTTTTTATTATCCCACCAATCCTTGGCTTGTCCTCTTAACTGACCCGTTCCGTAGGCAACGAAATCGCTTTCATCGCAATGGGTCCTTTCAAACACCCCTTCAATATCGCCCAACCATCTTTGGCAAATTATCGGGTCGACTTCCCCGTTATAGATTGGCGGTTTACACGCCATGAATTCCTTGTATGAACACCCTTTGCGTTCTCCCGTTTTCTCCTTCATAAGGTTGACAATATCCTCCAACCTTTTAACTCGTTCTTCTACAAGCGACAACACCGTGCCTTGAATTTTGTCTATAAACCCGGATAGACTTCCTTCAATTGCCTTCCCTACCTCTTCGGCAATTATCTCTTTCATTTGTTCAGTGCTTGTTTGCACCGGATTATCATCATTCCCATCGGACATCTTGAAACTGAAATGTTTACATCAAACGTTAAACATTTCATTTATGGCATTGTTTCATTTGTTTCGGTTTAGCCAAGTTCCTAACTTGCTTTAACCGTTCACATTTAGTGCACTTTCCGGGTTTGAGTGTATTAACACGCTCTTCCCATGCATAACAATTTGTTTCTTATTCCTTACACAAGACATAATCTACTTAACATAACAAGTTAATTCTTACCGGACGATCGATCAAGCTTGAACCGAACACTTTGTTGACAACCTTAAGCTCTGATTACCAACTTGTAACACCCGTCTAATTTTACTTGATTTTAGTAATAGGTTATACCATTTAAAATAAAGTATTGTATAAGTAACATGACTTTCATAACAAAGTTCATAAGTAACATCAACCTTAGTCAACTAATGACTAAGTTAAAACATTTTAAAAGTTGTTTAAACAAGTGTCTACAACCCATACACAAAACTACTAAAGATTTAAAACGTTGCGGAAGCTTCAAAATGTAGTGTTCGGTTCTTCATCATATGCTTGATCGTCATCCGTAGATTCCCCAACATGACCTAATGTCAAAACCACATCAAAGGTTAGTTTTGACAATATTAAAACATGTATAATTGAATTCTATGGTCAAAACTATTGAAAACAAGTGAAAATTTCGAATTCTGGTCGGTCGCGCCCCGCGAGGGGTTTTACGCAGGCCGCGAGGACCTTCCGCGTGTCGCGGAGTGTTTCGTGTGGCCTTCCGCGTGGCGTGGGGGGTCACGTTTTCCAGCAGCTCCAGTTTTGTGAGCTGCATTTGCTGCCAGCTCCGGAAAATCCAGTTTTTAACTTCGTTTGGCCATATCTTTTGACTCGTAAGTCCGTTTTAAGTGATTTTTCTTCCTATATGTCTGTAAATTCATTACCGACATAACTATTATAAATTTGATACCCAAAATTTAATTTACGGACCGAAAGACCATATGTCACTATGTAATTATTCGACCCATTCTAACCTTACACATTTTACTACCATTTAACTAATAAACCTATGGCGCCTTATGCCCAACATCCGGGGCTTATTATCACCCGCATTTCTTACCAATTTCATGGTTTAATGCCTTTGTGATTATTATCGCCATTATCGACTACTAGAACGTTTAAAACTACAATTTTTCTCACTAATAGATCCGTTGGCTCATCTTGTGGAACCATCCACTTATGATGACTACCAATTTGGTTCGTTGACTATACTAAGTCTATCAATTCACATTTCAACCATAATCAATATAAATTCTATCAATAAACGCATAGTTTATTCATAATTCAACGAATGTAACGGATCAAGTTACATACCTTAGTGTACGCCCTTCAACCGCAAATCACCACCGGCTTGTCCACTCGACGTTCCGGTATCCTTTCCTATAGAGTTCAATTCAAGACATGTTTAGAACTCTCTTTAACCCTTACATCGCATAATACACCGAAACATCATAATTATGCGTTTAATCTTTAAATTTCTATTTTAAGCCTTCTTTGAGGCATTTTCACAAACACCTTAAGGGCAGATTTTTCACATGATTATATGACAAGTTTCTAGCTTATCATTTAGCCCTAATTTCACCTCAATCAACATTTTACATGATTGTTAGCTTCTAGATTTCTGAAATCACTTCCGAATTGTCAGTTTACACTAGAACAATACCCAATATCCTAGTGTTCATCAATTTACACATAACCCTTTAATCACCTACAATGGTGTTCATAAGCTTCACTAAAATTTAACATGATTTCAACTTGTATTTGCCTAGGGTTTGTCCTTAGACACTATAGTTGTTCTTAGATCATCATAACACACACATGCAATCATAATTTCAGATTTTTCCCAATTCATGAGAATTTCAAGTTGAGAGATTTATCAAAATATTGCATACCTTGTAATCCTCTTGCGATGAGGATCACGATTCTAAGCTCGGATTTTTGTTTGGACCAGATTTGCACCTCCAATTTGAGAGTTTTAGTAGAATTCTAGGGTTTTTGAAAGTGGGGTGTCGCCCCCTGTTGTTCTGATCGACCAGACCCCCAAAATGGGGTGTTTGGTTTGTTTTTATTTGTTTAATAAAAATCAAGTTTCAATTTTAACAACTTAAACCCCTCCACTATGATCAACATGAAGTTTGGTTGCTTTTTAACCTACTATAAGTTATTTCTAGACTATTAACTAACTAGGTTAAAATTCCTAGTTAGTAAATTCTTGTTTATTTATACTTTATAATTATAATATAAAGTTTTATATTTTTCGGGGTGTTACAGTTCGTAAACATCACCCACATCTATAGGGGAATTTATTATAGCCTCTTCAACATCATCTGCATACACATGTTGGTTTGCATCAGATTCAACTTCAGAATCTACATACTGAACATCAAATTCATAATTAGGGTCGTCAACATCATACGGTAGTATGTCGGAGAAACAATGGTTTTCATCTTCAAAATTACCATCAACTTGAACTTCACATACTTCTTCCACTTTTACATCTGAATATGCACAGGAAGGTTCTGGATTGATACACTGCAAACCATCTTTGCGAAAAACACGAATATTGAAATCATTATATCCTAAGAATTCAAATATAACAAAATCCCCTGTTGCTAGATAAAGATCGTTTGAAATATGTTACGAGTCAAAAATACTGTAGTCTGCACCAAAAAGGCGTACTATATATACCGTCCAGAAGCGTTTGTTTCCAAAACGTAATGTGAAATGATAATCCAACGGATCATTCTTAAAATAATTATCCATGAAGGCCGTAGGGAGCAGCTGAAAAAAAATTGGTAAACATAATCAAACCAAAAAAATTAAAAAATACGATAAAAATATATACAAATATTAGCATAATACTAGATCTTTTGTTTCTGTATTCGTCATGACACAATAGAACATAGGATTCACATATCTACCATGGTGGCTTTTGATATGTTTCAATTTAAATGTTTTGATATCCACATTTTCAAATAATATCATATCATTCTCCTCAACTGCAAGCATTATAAGAACTGTCACCCAACCTTGACATATAAAACACCCCTTTGTATTCGACTCAATAACAACAGACCACTTATAACCACTGTCTGTTTTTAGGTCTACACACCCTACAGGAAAATTAGCAAGACCTATCAATGAATTATACCACTTAGGCAATTCCTGAAAAGCAAAAGAACGATATCTTTATAAGAGAATGTTAATTAATAAAAGCATTCACACGAATAAACTTTTATAACATGTAACAAATGAAAAATAGCAAATAAAACAGTGTTCCTCAGTAACTCAGATTTATACGGATCCGTCATATCAACCAGAAAGCGACGTTCCATGCCTGCAAAAAAAACACACACAACAATATATTGAAATTAGAACAATGTTTTCTTCTACAAAACTGAACTATAACTCTGTTTTCTTAAATTTTTTTATTCTGTACTCACATGATAAACTAAAGAGTGGGGGACATGGAAAAAAAGACGCTTCTTGGATTTTTTCCGGGAAAAACTTGGGCGGTGGTTTGGGGGTGTGGGGGCCGTTTTTTTGGGAAAAAGGCAAAAAAAACCCCACTACGGGTGGTCTAATGGGCTAGCTTAATAGGCTATTAACAATTATGTTTGGGTTTTTAAAAGAATTGGATTTACACTGGGAATTTTTTGTATGGTTAGGGTATCCTCGTATTTTTTAGGGGTATCCTTTGTATAAAAACGAAAAAAATAACACTGCCAATACGGGGTTGAGCCGTAGCCCATGCTATGACTGCTTATATACTGGTTCCGCCCCTGCTTGGGAAAGTGGGTTTATTGGGAAAGGAAGAGGGGAGATCGATATTAACATTAACAATTCTATAATAAAACAAAATAAAATAAAAGAAGGTTTATTTCAAAGTAATAAAACTGTTTGACCAAGGTGTGAAAAGAAAAAAAAACTCCCGTGATGTTTGAATGTAAGCCCACTTGTAATTAACAACTATAATTAATGGATAAATTATAAATATAATCAATTATAGTTTTTCATTTTTTAAGATGAATTTATAATACTTATTCATAAAGGGTGGGGGTTGGATCTAATTGGCAATGTTATTGAAGTTAAGGTGTTGCATCACTTTGGGTCAAGCGTCCGTACCTAACCGAAGATTGATTTAGTGTAATTTAAGTCGTTCAGGAAAGAAAAAACGTATTCATTAAACCAAACACGATCAACATTCATTCACTTAAAACAAATGAGCATGCTACAAAATCGCCATACCATAAGTTTTTGTTGATTTTTTATGCAGGTAACAACAAAAGGTACTAATTGGCTATAGAAATGTGTCCAATTAAACTTAATTCAACCAGTTAAACCAATAAACGATTGAACGATTAAACCCGCTATAATTCGGTGTACTTGATTAAATTTGGTTCACTTATCTAAATACGCAAGATTTGTTGTACTGATAACCAAACCAAAAATTGAATAACATTTTGATACGGTTTGGAATCGAACCAAATAATTGAAAAAGATTTCAATTCGTTTTTTTGGTTGCAAATACGGTTCGGAGTTAGGTTTTTTTGGTTACGTATATTTTTGCACACCCCTAACCATATCCATGTTTCCTCACTTATAATAAACGTGCGTGCCTTACAAAGTAAGTTATGAGCTTCTTATGCATCATTGTCATTGTAATGCATTAGTTAAAAGTGGACAGAAATCGGTAACACGATTTAGAGAAAGACAAAGTCTTAAATCTTAGGGGGATATATATAAAAACAATGAGTCAAATCTCAACATTGATTGTGAATCTACAAATAAGAAAATAACAGTACCACAAACACCGTTGGGGTTACTTGTGGTAACAAAAATGTACTCATTAATATTCATTAGGTTTCATTTTATTATATACTATTCATTAGGTTTCTTTTTTAATGGTTTCATTTTATTATATACTATTCATTAGGTTTCTTTTTTAATATATAGGTAAGAGTTAATAGCCAAAATGGTCCCTGAGGTTTGCTCACTTTTGCCACTTTAATCCAAAATCCAAAATTTTTAAATCTGGGTCCCTGAGGTTTGCATTTTGTTGCCATTTTAGTCCAAATTTCAAAAACCCTCTTTTTTGACTGTTGCAACCAGCCTATTTTGTCCTTTTATGCAGGGGTATTTTGGTCCTTTTTATGAGTTATTATAAGTTACCCAGATCAAGAACCCAGATATCTCTCTCAAAGAATACAGATTTCACAATCACCAATTTTTGCCATCGCCATTGTTCACCACCACCACCGTTCCATCAACCACCACCATTTCTGCCATTTTCACCACCACCACCACCGTTCACCATTCACTGTTCACCATCACCACCATCCTCCACCGTTCACCATTCACCACCATCCTCCACCGTTCACCATCACCACCATCCTCCACGGTTCACCATCACCACCATCCTCCACCGTTCATCATCACCACCCAAATCTGAAAACCCCATATCCAAAAACCCTTAACCTCAAACAAAAAACCCAAAAGAATATACAAATTGCAGATCATACCACAATCTTCAATAGGCGAAGATGAGCGGCGGTCGGATCTTTCTTGGGGTGGAGAAAGGGTGGGCGGTCGGAGTTATTCTTGAGCGGGGAAGGGGCGGCAGCCGGAGGGGTTCCTGGGCGGAGAAGGGGGCAAAAGGCTGAGTTGTTCTTGAGCGGAGAAGGGGGTGGTGGCGGAGGGTCTCAGATATGTCTTTGATTGATTAGGGTTTTAGGAGGTTTCAAGTGGCGCAGATTCCGTGGCTAGAAACGAAGTCGCCGAAGGTGGTGGTGGTGGTGGCTAGAAACGACGGCTAGGGTTCCGGTGGGAACCGGTGGTGGTTTTAGAGAGAAGACAGATGTGTGGTTTTAGAGAGAAGACAGATGTATAAATAATTGTGAAGATGATGATGATTCTGTTGTTTATGATTTGTGTGGGGTTCTTGATCTGGGTTGCAACAGTAAAAAAATGACAAAATGACCAAAATACCCCTGCACAAAATGACAAAATAGGCTGGTTGCAACAGTCAAAAAAGGGGGTTTTTGAAATTTGGACTAAAATGGCAACAAAATGCAAACCTCAGGGACCCAGATTTAAAATTTTTGGATTTTGGACTAAAGTGACAAAAGTGAGCAAACCTCAGGGACCATTTTGGCTATTAACTCTATAGGTAATAAATATTACAGTTACCAAATCACATAAATAGTGCTTTATTATTTTTTTTCCTTTTGACTTTTTTTTCTTTTTGTCTTTTCCTTTTTTTTATTTTTATAGTTTTATTATTTATTATTTCTTTTTTGTTTTTTGACTTTTTTTTGCCTTTAATCTTTTTATTTTTTGATTTTTATTGCATAAACAGTGGTTGCCACCTACATAGCAGGTGGCTATTGATTACTTTTAGTTTTTTTTTTGTGCTTCAACTTCTATTATTTGTCTTCCCTTTTATCTTTTTGAGTTTTTTTATAGTTTTGTATTCTTTTATACTTTTTGTGATTTCTATTATCTTTTGGTTTTTATTTATAGTTTTGTATTCTTTTACCTCTTAACCTTCAGCGTTAACATTTACAACCCTTTAACTTTATAAAAACTTTGTAATCAAGTTTTACGTATATATTTTTATTTACCGTGCTCATCCCGTTACATAATAAAACCAATCAATAACGTTCGAATTCCCCGTCGCGTAGCGCGGGGAATTAATTTTTATAGCCAACCGGTACGGTACCGGTATTTACGAGTAAAACACCGGTAAGTACCGATACCGTTTCGGTACCGGTACCGAACCGGTGTATTCGCTACCGGTACCACTTTTTCCCGTTTTCCGTTACCGGTACTTTCGGTACCGGTTCGGTACCAAACGGGTACCGTGCTCATCTCTTTACAAAACGAAACGAATCGATAACGTTCGAAATCTACGCCGCGTAGCGCGGGAAATTTCACTAGTTTTCACAATGTGGTAATGTAGTATTGGGCCTTTAGCATTTATTATGTGTTGGGCCAAGTATAGTATATTCAATTTCAATTGATGTCATAGTAAACGCGTACCATGTTGAGCATATGTCTTCAATTAGATAAACAAAGTATGGGTCGAATGTATATGTGAATGCGCAGTATCATAAGATTTACTTGGGCCATGTGCTTGGAAACTATACGCCTCTAACCTCTTGCCACACCATTCAAAGTTGGGCCGGAAAAGGACACAAGTATGGTAGATAATCGCCTTTGCATTGGACCTAGAATAGGCTGTGATATCATTTTGTGTAGTTGGGTTTTGTTTAAACCTAATATTTATTGTTTGTATGTGTTTTGTTTGGGCTGGGATTAGGGATGGCAATAGGGTGAGTATTGGTAATCTTATATCCATACCCGGTTGTAAAATCGTGTCTATACCTGGTGGGTGTATGTCGGGTAATTACCCGTCGGGTATCGGATATAATCGTTAATGTTAAAAGATACTAATTAAGATTTCCAAACACATTCTTATTTACTACTATAATAATCGTATAATTTTTATTTATATAGCATCTATTATAAATTAAAATATACATTACATACACATAAGTTTTATCATAAATAACAACATAGCAATTTTTATTTAGTTTATCTATATACTTCACAACATACAAAATACAAATAATATTATCAAATACATATTCCAAAATAAATTTTTTCCCATAATGAACTTACTAAAATAAGTCAGTAATAGATAAGGGCTAAGGGAAAATAAGAATATAAATAAAAAAAATCGGGTATATAATTCAGGTAAACGGGTATATGGTTTCAAGTAATTAGGTCGGGTATAACCTAATCTCATATCCTTCCAATACCCGCAAAAATTTTAAAACCAATCCCATACCCATCGAGTTTCGGGTAAACCTATCTCGTATGTTTCAGGTTTCAGGCATACTCGTTGGACTTAGGTTTTTTTTTGCCATCCCTAGCTGGGATCAACGCCCAATCGCTTAGCCCAATCCGTAGGATGTTGTGAGAGTTTAGTGTTTCTAGGACAATGACCAAAATACACCAACTCTTTTACTTTTCATTGTAACTTGTTTTGCTAATAAACGGTAGTTGCTTCCCTATACCCCCCCCCCCCCCCAAAAAAAAAAAAAAAAAACAAAAACAAAACATAAACAAAAACAAAAAAGGAGTACAACAAATACGTTGGTTGAACAAAAGCAACTACAAATTGAAAGTCTTCAAAAGGTCATCATTTAGCCTGATTTGTGAAATTATATTATCCTACAATTGAAATAAAACTGATATGTGAAAGAATACTTAAAATATTAACTACATAAAATAATACTTGTACAATTTTATAAAAATCTATTTCACTAATTTAATTAGCAAAGTATTTTATATGTAGCTTGGGCTCAAAATAAAATAAAACAAAATCCAATTTCCTTTCGTGGGTTAAGGGTCTATAATCAAATCCAACTTAAAGCCCCATTTTTTATTCATTTAACTTTTATTTTAGATCCATTTTCATTTACTTGACTGGCCCAAAAACAAAATATCGTTTGTAATCCAATGAGACGCTTCTTTTCACCACAATTAAGAGAACTGAAAGAAGAAAGTAATTTGGGTGTAAGAGTGGCTTTCATTCAAACATGAGTATCACACACATGACTTCATAATTTATAGCTGAACTATTGACTTGTTTACTTAGGTAACCGAAATATAGACACATATCACTTTTTTCCATTCTCAATTTCATGCAATTGTATTCTGCCTTAATTTGCATCAGCATGTTAATATCAAGTGGCAATTGGTAGGTTAGTGTTTTTAATTAGGTTAGTATTCTGCCTTGATAAGTGGCAATTGGTAGGTTAGTATTCTGCCTTGATAAGTGAACCAAATTCAATCAAGTACACCGAATTTAATTAGGTTGGTATTTATTTAGGAAGCTAATCACTTGGATGGTTAGGAAGCTCCGGGTCCGGATGGCCTCAGGTTAATATCAAGTGGCAATTGGTAGGTTAGTGTTTTTACCTTTCAAATCCTGTGTCCTTCGCCACATAATATCAAGTGGCAATTGGAAGGTTAGGAAGCTCCGGGTCCGAATGGCCTCAATTTGAAATTTATTAAGTCGTTTTGGGAATTTTTCGAGAAAGATATAAAAGTTTTAATGGATGAATTTTTCGTCAATGGTAGGATTAATATTGGATATGGAAGCTCATTTATTACTCTTGTGCCAAAGATCAAAGACCCTACGGAGCTTAATTGCTATCGGCCTATAAATCTGATAGGTATTATTAGTAAGATTGTTTCTAAAGTCCTGGCTACTCGTTTAAAGAAAGCCATTGGTTCCGTTATATCCGAGTCTCGGTCGGCTTTTATCAAAGGTAACTTTATTCTTGATGGGCCACTTTTAATTAACGAGATTCTGTCGTGGGGCAAGAAGCATAAGAAGAAAGCCTTCTTCCTGAAGATTGATTTTGAGAAGGCCTGCGATAATGTTAACTGGAATTTCTTATTATCCACTATGGTTCAAATGGGATTTCCAGGATTGTGGTGTACTTGGATAAAAGGCATTTTGGAGTCAGCTAGATCCTCGGTACTGGTGAACGGGTCTCCCACCTTTGAGTTCCAGTGTCATAAAGGTCTGCGGCAGGGAGACCCTATCTCCCCCTTTCTCTTTCTTATGGTTATGGAAGTACTCTCTTGTATGATCGAGAAAGCTAGAGATTCTGATGTGGTAACCGGTGTTCAGGTTCCTAATAGCCCTTGCATCTCTCACTTGTTATATGCGGATGACGCCATTATTTTGGGGGAGTGGTCGACTGTTAATATCAAAAATGTGGTTCGTATTCTGAGGGTTTTCTACATGTGTTCAGGGCTGAAAATTAACATCAACAAGTGGAATATATATGCTATAGGTGTGAACTCGACGTCTTTATCGAGCATGGCGGATATTGTGGGGTGTCAAATGGGCAGTATCCCTTTTAGATATCTAGGACTTACAGTGGGTGCCAACATGAATCGCATTAGTAACTTGAAACCGGTTTATGATATCCTCGATGTGAGGCTGGCCAAGTGGAAGGCAGGTATGTTATCTATCGGTGGGAGATTAACTCTTATAAAGGCTGTCATGGAATGCCTCCCCAATTATTATTTTTCTATGTAAAAAGCTCCTGTGAAAGTGATTAAGGATCTCGAGGCAAAAATGAGAAATTTCCTGTGGGGCGGTGACGGGGTGATAAAGAAGATGAATTGGGTTGCTTGGAGTAGAGTGACTTTGCCAGTTAAAGAAGGAGGTCTTGGGTTGAGTAAGTTAAAAGATGTTAATACGGCCCTTTTGGCTAAGTGGGGTTGGAGGTTCCTTAATTTTAGAAACAAACTTTGGGTGAGAACTATTACGGCTTTACATGGAAGCAAATCCAGTAGTGACTTTATTCCGGCTAAGAAGTCACTCGGGGGAGTTTGGTCTAACATTGTTAAGATGCTCAACAACACGTATGTGAATGGAGTGCCTCTTATGCTTAAGTTCAGGGTTAAGGTGGGTAATGGTAACAACTCGGTTTTTTGGGCTGATAATTGGTTAGGAAGCAGGCCGCTTAAATATGTGTTTCCAAACTTATATAAGATTGAGGCGGTTAAAGACTGTAAGATTAGTCTTCGGGTGGGTAATGGTTATGTTGGATCCCGGCTTAATTGGTGTTGGAAGAGGTCTATCTCATCGGAAATCGGAATCAACGAGTTGGTAGAGCTTTGTACTCAGTTGTTGCAGGTTGACTTGTCTCAAGATTGTGATAAATGGTGCTGGTCCGGAGCTGACAATGGGAAGGAGGAGGATTTTAATGTATGTTCGGTTAGAAATCTCCTCGTCAAAGCCAGAAATGTTTCGGACTTGTATGTTCCGGAGCGTTGTAAGTGGATTCCAAAGAAATGCAGCATTTTTATTTGGCGTGCGGAGTTAAATCGGATCGCCACTGCTGATGCGTTACTCGCTCGTAATATTGCAGTCGGGAGTCCGATCTGTGGTTTATACAACGAAGAGGATGAGAGTGTCGAGCACCTGTTTACGTCTTGTTGTTTGGCGAATCTTCTCTGGATGAACATTTGTAATTGGTGTAAGTGCCCCCCTTGGCTTATTTTCTCTTTTAGGGATCTCATTGAGGCTTATAAATATGCAGGTATGGAAGGTAAGAAGAAAGAAATGCTGAAAGGAATTATTAGAATTGGATGTTGGGCGATCTGGAGGTCGAGAAACGAAGCTAGGTTCAACAATAAAGAGGTTAATCTTGGGTTTATTTTTGGTGAGGTTAAGAGAATGGGGTTCTTGTGGTATAAAGCTAGGAATAAACTTGTAGATACGTCATGGTTTGATTGGTGTAATTTTGTAAATTTGTAGGGGTGTTTATTGGTTTTGGTCGCCTCGTTTGAGGCGGCTTTGTGTTTAATGAAGTTTAGTTTTCAAAAAAAAAAAAACCTTTCAAATCAAAACCCTGGTATTTCCAAATCAAGCATAGAAATCCCTAATTTTTTATGGGTGTAGATATTCCCACACCCAAAGGCCTATTTCCACACCCTCTGAGACGCCTCGTATAGGCCTAGACAGGGCGTCTAGGGTTTTTGTCTCCGACCAGATTGCAAACCTCGTACCAGGTCAAATCAATCACATCAGACGGGGCGTCTTGGCCTCCATAGCCGTATACGACATAAGAAGACCCCTTGTCTAGGCCTAGACGGGGCGTCTTGTGACCCGTTGATCGAAGAATATTGGTGGTAGTACGGGGATGGTATGGCTTGTGTGCGACCGTGGTGGTGAGCATCGTAGTAAAGCAACAGTTAGGAAAGCTGGCAGCAAAAAAGTTGGTTGGCCATTTTTATTACTCGTTGTGCGGGACATGACGAATGACACTTGAGAGTTAGTAGTGGACAACTCGAAACATAACCACGAACCTGCGCAGAGTCTGTTGGGCCACGCGTTTGTGCGAAGATTTAGTGAATTCGAATACAAGCTGGTGGAGCAGCTGACAGCTCAAAACATAGACCCATGTAACATATTTCAAACCCTAAGAAAGCAGTACCCCGATAGCCACCATGTTCAGAAAGACATGCAAAATGTGGTCCAGAAAATTAGAGCATCACAGATGGATGGAAGGACTCCCATACAGGCACTAGAAAACATGCTGCATGAAAACCAATTTATTTACGACACCCGACAGGAACACAAAAGAATTATTGAAGATGAGTTTGGTGATTCTGGTCTGCTAACTAAATTTGCAATGGATTCAGATAAAGCAGATGATGAGAGAAGGTTTTTTGGAGTATGGATCTTTAGAGACAGAGCAGCAGTTGTAAGATAGACTAGGTTTTGAAGAACATTTAGATCTTCAGCTCTAAGTTCTTCCAGCATTTTGTAGGTCTCAACTATCTTCAGTTTAGAACATTTGGCAATGGATCTAGCTGGACCATAACCAGCAGCCACAAGCTATGCTCTCATTCTTTTAAACTTCAATGCCTCATCTGAATCCACTGTTTTGACTTTCTTCCAATAAGGTGGAGTTGGCTTTACCAGAGGATCATTGCGTATTTTTGTGATTCTGTCGATCTCTTCTCTAAGAGCATTTGCTGACCAGTCTTTGAATTGATCTTCAGTTGTATTATATGGTTTGTACTTCATAATGTGTCCAACATAATCAAACCTCAATTGCATCTGAAGTTTAGGAATTACTGGCCTCTCAGACATGGATTTACTCAGGTCCCTAGCATAGTCTTTAAGTTTTATGACTTTGCTAAGCTGAAATAATAAGAACCTCTGGTATTCCCTGTCATCCATCCTTATGCTGTTCTTTCTTGCTATAACCTCAGCCTGTGATACTTTTAATTTCAGATACTCATCTAAGTTTTAAGGCTTCTTGTAGCCATAAAGAGATAGGTAGGATCTTTTAGATGGATCCTCTATTGTGAAGAATGATTTAATTTCACCTTTAACAATGACTAACTCCAGAGGATATTGAGCTTCC
This sequence comes from Helianthus tuberosus, assembly GCA_030545235.1. Classification (NCBI taxonomy): domain Eukaryota; kingdom Viridiplantae; phylum Streptophyta; class Magnoliopsida; order Asterales; family Asteraceae; genus Helianthus; species Helianthus tuberosus. The sequence goes on from JARYGA010042781.1 coordinate 18,442, forward strand.
AGAGGAATGACTGATGGTAGTGTAGCAATTGGAAGAGATGAAGTAGGTTCTCTGGGTGGAAATGATGAGGATGGACTGTTTTGAATGGAGGCAGATTGTTACGCCTAGTTATTTCATACCTTCTATATTTGGAAACTGTTGTTTATAATCCTATTCTTGGAAACCTTACGTTTTTATAATCGTCGAAAAATCTTTATGTTGGTGCATACATCTGTCGACTTCGTCTTATATCGAGTCTTGGATTCGTTGCGGATCTGGTCAAGCATGATGTCATCATATTCAATGATGACATCATAGAGATGACATCATCATGAGCAACAGTACATGAAAAATGATGCACACATGAGACAAATTTTGATTTCGTTTGAAATGTAAAATGGAATTTCGTTTGAAAGTCATGGGGTGATTTCGTTTGAACTAGTCTTGTTGTTTCAAACGAAATTAAGTAGGCTATAAATAGGCTTGTTGTGTTGTCATTTGTAACGGAATCTGATTTGTGTACCGAAGTGCTGCCGGTCTGTCTACTGCATGTAATCGTTGTTAAATCAATATACAAGACGTTTAAAGTAATATTCAAGCTGTTTCATAGTCTATACGTCTGTTTCCGCCTTTCGTATAGATAGGAACTCTTCTGAACGACTCATTCAGGTCGCGATTCAATCCTACAAGTGGTATCAGAGCTCAGGACGAGGAGTTCATACCAAATTCAGCTTGATCTTACCAGATTCTCTCACTTCTACTCTTTCTTTTCTGATTTGAACAAGTTTTCACGGTTGAAATGGCTTAAAATTCTCACATATCAAGCGAAACATAGTGTTAACTAATCCTTGAAAGTTTTAGACTAAAATTCGACTTAAAACTGATAAAAACCTATAATTTCGTTTGAAAAACTTTGCGAATATGCTGATGTCATTCTGATCTCGTTTGAAATAACTTGATAATCTCGTTTGAAAAAGCACATTTATCTGATCTCGTTTGAAATAACTTGATAATCTCGTTTGAAAAAGCATATTTACCTGATTTCGTTTGAAAATTAGGAGTTAATCTCGTTTGAGAGTGCATGCTATTGTGATTTCGTTTGAACGTGAAACTTTTTTATTTCATTTGAGATTTGAACAGTCATCATGATGTGTTCAAAATGTAACATATAAATTTCATCAAATGAGGCATAAAACTAACCCTTTTTTAGTACTAATGTTGGAAAAAGTGTGCTTTTGTCTTCCTTTTGTATTTTCAGGATTAAATGAACTCAAATTAACAAAAGAAGCAAAAAGACATCAAAATCTAACATAAATACAAGAAAAGGAACAAGACGTGACATGCCCGACCCCACGACAGCATCTTCCCAAGCAAAACAAGAAATCAGAAGCCTGAACACGCCCCGTGCTCATCCAGCACGGGGGCGTGCCCAAGTGTCAGCAGAAAAGACAAAGTGGTAGAAGCTTCTATTGCCCACCACGGGGCCGTGCTCAGCGGACACGGGGCCGTGGTCAACTATAAGATTCGCACAATCTAGGCAAATCTTCATAGTACAAAGATTCTTCTGCACACGGGGTCGTGCTCAGCGGACACGGGGGCGTGGTCAACTAATAAGACAAAGCTGCATTAAATGAATAAAGAGAAGGATGTGGACACGGGGCCGTGCCCACTGGACACGGGGCCGTGCCCACTGGACACGGGGCCGTGCCCGAGCTTCTGTTCAGCATATAAATAGAAGTGCTTGGCTCAAGCTTAAACCATCCCTTGGCACACCACCTCTCTCACACTTCACCCACCACCCACCACCACCATAACACCATCATCCACCACCATCATCCATTGTCCATCGTAGAGTGTGTGAGTCGTCTCGGGATCCAAGATTGATCGTAAGAGTTCTTGACAATCAAGGCCATGTTTGCCTAAGTCTCTTACATCACTTGGTGAAAACAAAGTGTCTAGTGTAATACTTTTTATTTCTAATCTTTTCGCACTTTTTATTTGGTTTCGTATTAATGACTTTAATAACTAGTTGCTTATGTTGAAGGTGATCTTTCTTTATCGTTTGTCCGTGGTGTCTTGAAATTATTTTACTGTCTATATAAAATAAAAGATTTTCACCATTCATATCTCCACGGTCTATATGGAGGTATGTTGGCTACCTGGTCGGGGGTTAAGGGAACGGTTTGGTAAAGGTCTTGCCATTGTTCAGCGTTTAGAGGTCCTGCAATGGACCTGGGTCAAATTTAGTAGGACCTCCTTCAATACTTAGCGGTATTGGATGGCGGGGGTCCAAACTCTTTGATCCCCTCATAAGTTAACTACTATTAATACTATAACCCGGCTATTTAGGACTATATCCCTGCTGACTCAGACTACTTAGTCGAGGGTAATGTCACCTCCAAAAGAGGGGCCTACCATAATTTTCATTAATAACTTAATTAATTATCTTCCAATAATCATCCCTTTTAGGATTGTATCCTTGCTGACTCAAACTACTGGGGTGAGGGTAACGTCACCTTCAAAAGAGGGGCCTACTACAATAACTAAGATAATCTCTTAAAATAGTGCAAAAGTGCGGAAATAATCAAAGGTTACACTAGATACGAGTCGGAACCAAGTGATTCATCTTGTCTATCTGTTTTTCCTTTTTATTTTTATTTTCAGCATTTTAGTTAGTTTTTATTTTTCTTAGTTTAAAAACATTTTTTCTAAACTTTTTGATTTGATTTGATTAGACGTTGAGGATAAACCGGTATTAAAAGCTCTTGTGTCCTTGGACGACCTCGGTATCTTACCAACACTATACTACGCTCACGATGGGTGCACTTGCCCATATGTGTGTCTAGTGTTAGTAAATATCGTGTTTTATAAATTTAAAACTTGACTAAAAAGTGTTAAAGGGGCTTAAAATATACACCTAATAAATATATAACACTTCACACGTATCAAGTTTTTGGCGCCGTTGCCGGGGACACAAGGATTTTAAGAAAGCTTAAAATCGACGGCCTAATCAGTTTTTCAAAACCTTTTTAAAACGCGCGCACTTTTTCTGCATTTTAGTTTAGATTTGCATTTACAGTAACCTGTACACGGGGCCGTGTTCACTGAACACGGGGCCGTGCTGCACATTTTCATAAAAACACCCAGTAACAGTAGCTTGAACACGGGCCGTGCTCACTGAACACGCCCCGTGCTCAACTAGATCAGTCAATTTAATTAAAACGCCCAGATACAGATTCTCAACACGGGGCCGTGTCCAGCCTCTGTTTCCGTTTTTATTTTTGTTTTCTGATCTCGAGACTCGGTTGTGGTCTGCTGAGTGATTCTTATGGATCAATACTCAGGAGGTTACAACTACACCTATGAGGAGGATGATTATAGGGGTAATTATTGCACTAATTGTCGTAACACACGCTCTGTTCAATATAATCACTCATATCAACCATCCAATTCATACACCTACTATGAGGAGCCCAGGTACGAGCCATCAACTTCATACACATCCTATGAAGACCAAAGGTATGAACCTCCTCCCTCATACTCATATTTTGATGAACCAAGGTATGAGCCTTCTTACTCATACTTTGAGGAACCAAGATATGAGCCACCACCTTCATATGCTTATTATGTGGAACCATGGCGTGAACAACCCACCTTATATGAGTATTATGAAGAACAAAATTACGAACCTTATCCATCATATGCTTACAATGAAGGACAATGGTGCGAACCATCTACTTCACATGAGTATTATGAGGAACAAAGGGTCGAACAACCGGATTCAAGCTTAGAAAATACCGATTCTTTTTCTATAACCGAAGTGACCGATAGGATATTAGAACACATAAGAGTTATCGATCGCTGTATAAGAGAATCTCGCGCAAGGGAAGAGGAGTCCCGCGCAAGAGAAGAGTTAAAAAAGGAAGAGATAACTGAAATTGTAAAAATGGAAGAACAAATAAGTGAAAAGCCGACACATGAGTTAAACAACGAAAAAGGTGAGTCCGACAACGTTAAAATACAAGAAGAGTCTAATTTTGAAGAAATTAACCTCTTGTCACCTTCTTTCGAAAATCATTGTTTAGTACCCACTCATGCTAAGTTTTTAAAAGAGTTAAACACTAACACTAAAATTGACGAAACGGTAAGTGTTAAGTTAACTAATGATCAAACCTCGCTAATAAAAGAAGACCCGTTTGAAATTAACATTACACCGGTTCCATGTTTCTTTCAAAATTCGTTTATTAGTAATGTCACAATCGATAAAGATCTTTGTGTTAACATAATGCCTAACTACATTTTCGAAAAATTAAGTATTAGTGATTTTTCTCCACTTCAAATACCCATTTTTCTATCCAATCGGAAAGTAATAAAATCAATCGGTATAGTTGAACATGTATTGGTTCAAACAAATCAAATGGTAATCCCGACCGACTTTGTCATCCTCGATGACGCTCCTCTAATATTGGGACGACCATTTGTAAAAACACACGAAACTTTGAAAAACCGGAAGTTCAACAATCTACCTCTTCAATTAGGGGCATTTAAAAGAAGTGTCGATCTCGAACGGTCAATGAAATATCCATTCGGCAATAATGACCCCCTAATTGAAGATGGAGATGAACCACCCGATACAAGTGAAGAGATTGACCACTTTGTTGAAGAAGAGGTCGCCATAGAACAAACTTTTAAAGTTCTTGATCGAAATGAGCAACCAAATAAGGAGTCTCCTAAAGACCCACCACTTGAGCTCAAAGAACTTCCAAAAGGTTTGGAATATGCTTTTCTAGACAAAGAGGGTAATTTACGTGTAATTATTTCATCTAAATTAGATAGCTTAGAAAAAGAAAAATTAATTAGTCTTTTGAAAAAACATAAAAATGCAATAGCTTGGAAACTTGTAGACATAAAAGGAATTAGTCCTTCTATGTGCACACACAAAATTTTGATGAATGATGACTACAAATCGGTCATACAACCACAACGTCGAGTGAACCCAAATGTTCAAGAAGTGGTTAAAAATGAGGACATCAAACTACTTGACGCCGGACTTATCTATCCTATCTCCGATAGTCCTTGGGTAAGTCCCGTCCAAGTAGTTCCAAAGAAAGGAGGTATGACGGTAATAACTAACGAAAAGAATGAATTAATACCAACGAGAACCGTCACAGGATGGAGAGTATGTATAGATTATAGACGATTAAATGAAGCAACAAGAAAAGATCACTTTCCTTTGCCCTTCATTGATCAAATGTTAGAAAGGTTATCCGGTCATAAATTTTATTGTTTCTTGGATGGTTTTTCAGGTTACTTTCAAATCCCGATAGCACCCGAAGACCAAGAAAAGACAACTTTCACATGTCCCTATGGAACTTTTGCTTATCGACGGATGCCGTTTGGTCTATGTAATGCCCCCGCAACATTCCAACGTTGCATGGTGGCCATTTTCCATGACATGATAGAAAAGACAATGGAAGTCTTCATGGACGACTTTTCTATCTTTGGGGATTCATACGACCAATGCCTCGATAACCTTGAACGAATGGTATCCCGATGTGAGGAAACTAACCTCACCCTTAATTGGGAAAAATGCCATTTCATGGTAACGGAGGGAATAGTGCTCGGTCACAAGATCTCGAGCGAAGGAATGGAGGTGGATCGAGCCAAAATAGATACCATTTCTAGATTACTACCTCCATCCTCCGTAAGAGCTATCAGAAGTTTTCTGGGGCATGCCGGATTTTATAGACGATTTATCAAAGACTTTTCAAAAATCTCAAGGCCTCTAACGAAATTACTTGAAAAAGATGCCCCTTTCATCTTTGACAAGGATTGCAATCAAGCATTTCTAACCTTAAAAGAAATGTTAGTCAATGCACCTATCATGATAGCGCCTGATTGGAAATTTCCTTTCGAAATCATGTGTGATGCCAGTGACTTTGCAGTTGGAGCTGTCTTGGGACAAAGAAAAGAAAAGCATTTCCACCCAATTTACTATGCTAGTAAAACACTTAATGATGCACAAGAAAATTACACAACAACTGAAAAAGAATTACTAGCCGTGGTATTTGCTTTTGATAAATTTCGTTCTTATCTTGTTCTTTCTAAAACTATAGTCTATACAGATCATGTAGCCATTCGATATCTCTTCAAGAAGCAGGACGCAAAACCACGTTTGATTCGGTGGATTCTACTCCTCCAAGAATTTGACATTGAAATCAGAGACAAAAGAGGAGCAGAAAATACCGCAGCAGATCATTTTCCGCGCTTAGAAGACCCAGCTTTGGAGGCGACCAGGGACGAGCAAATCAACGAAAAATTTCCAACTGAGTCCCTGGAAATGGTGGAATATAAGGAAGAGCCATGGTACACCGACTATGCTAACTACCTAGCTAGCGGTATAGTCACAAAAGGATGGTCACATCATCAAAGAAAAAAATTCTTTGCCAATGTGAAACACTATTTTTGGGAAGATCCATATCTTTTCAAAATGTGTGCCGACCAACTCGTCCGACGATGCGTACATGGTAACGAAGCACGAAGAATTCTCCGCCATTGTCATGAAGGTCCATACGGAGGGCATCATGGTGCCGCTAGTACCGCACGAAAGGTATTTGATTCAGGATTTTATTGGCCAACCATTTACAAAGACGCCCAAAGTCTTGTCAAGACATGTGATGCTTGCCAAAGAACAGGTAATATTTCTTCCAAAAACGAGATGCCACAAAATGGCATTCTTGTTTGTGAAATTTTTGATGTGTGGGGACTCGACTTTATGGGACCTTTCCCACCATCGAAAGGAAACAAATATATACTTGTGGCAGTAGACTACTTGTCTAAATGGGCCGAGGCCGAGGCACTTCCAACAAATGATGGAAGAGTTGTGGTAAGATTTCTGAAAAAATTATTCTCTCGTTTTGCCACGCCTAAAGCATTAATAAGTGATAGAGGTACCCATTTTTGTAACCATCAACTCGAAATTTTTTTTAACAAGATATGGGGTCTATCACCGGGTCTCAACAGCATATCACCCTCAAACAAACGGACAAGCCTAAGTGACTAATAGAGGTTTAAAACAAATACTCGAAAAAACCATAGGGTTAAATAAAAAGGAATGGGCAGATAAATTAGATGATGCTTTATGGGCTTTTCGAACTGGTTATAAAACAACAATAGGTACAACCCCGTATAAGCTAGTCTATGGAAAGAGTTGTCACTTGCCAGTAGAAATTGCACACAAAGCCTATTGGGCAATTAAAAATGTAAACTTAGATTTAGAATTTGCTGGTAAAAATCGATTTTGTCAATTAAATGAATTAGACGAGCTTAGGAATTATGCATACTCAAACTCTGAAATATATAAGGAAAGAATGAAAAATTTGCATGACAAACACATTAAACCTAATGAATTTCGGGTAGGGGATCTAGTTCTTTTGTTTAATTCACGACTTC
>JARYGA010042782.1:0-49638 GCA_030545235.1 Helianthus tuberosus
GTTTTTTGTTTTCGATCGATGTAAAACGTGTGGTGATTGCTATACCGAATGTTTGTATCGTACTGGTAAAAAACAAACCAAATTGATATCGGCTGAAATGCCGTCGCGAAGCGCGGTGCAAATCAACTAGTTAATATTATTGGATTGGGCCCTAGAACAATTATATTATTATACATATTATACGTATTAATTGTAAGTGCTAAATTGTAAGTGCTGATGAACAGTGAAACACATTTATTGTTTTATTAATAGATGATAGATAACTAAAATAACCACATTTAATTATTTCTTTTATTAATAGGGAGGGTGGAGATACAATAGGAAGTTTATTTGGCTAAGAAGGCTAGGAAGTGATCTTGACCACCCATTTAGTTAATCAAGGGCTAAGATTAAATGATGATCCCGGGGAAATCCTTAATCTCGTTATTTCCACTAGTTTAGTTAACTTAGTGTCTCGTGGGTTCGATACACGGACTTCATTAGGCTTTACTACGTACGATAGGTACACTTGCCTGTCTGTGGTCTAGCATTTAGAGAGTCTTAGTTTATAAATTTAAAACTAGGGTGTCCAGATTAGGTTAATTTTTTATAGACCACATTTTGCACATCAAGTTTTTGGCGCCGTTGCCGGGGACAATTAGGCGATTACGTTATTAGCTTTGACTGATCTTATTTGTTTACTTGGTCTTATTTGTAGTTTGAGTCTTAGGGTTTGAGTCTAGTACTAGTGCGTCTAGTCATTTTTGTAAATAATTTTCTTATTAGTTTGTTTCATTTTATATATTTTTATCATGTGTTTAATGTGTGGAGGGGACCATTACACTAAATATTGCCCAATTCAAACGGGGTACCCTCCCTGTGTTACGAAGTTTGCGGATGCAATTACAGGCTTTGTTCAGAAAACTAAAACGGCAAAAGAGCAAGGGGATCATTGCGTTCCCGACGTGCTCGCCTTTTCTGAGCAAGCGCTTGTGTTACTGCAGTTATTGGCGGATAATTGGAGGATTCAGCAAGTGGATCTGGAGTGTCAGGGCTGCGGTGGACCGCATCAGTATGAAGATTGTCTGGTCGCCTTTCGATGGGTAATGCCCGATACTACATATTGGCCGGAAGATTTGGTGTGGTTCATGAATGACGAGATGATATATACCATCGAGCCTACTGACAAAGAGACACCGTTGGAGGGCGAAGAAAGCAGTGGAAGAGAAGAAGAGGATGACGATGCAGGTGAAGAGCTTCAAGGCGACCCAGAGCTATTGGATATAGAGCCGGAGACGATAATGGAAATTGAAGTCCCACCTCTGGTTCAACAGGTCGCTAATTCCAGCCATTGGTGTCCCACGCCATGGAATATCGACGATGGCTTCTGGAGTGATGATGAGGGGGTAGTAGAAGAGGCCGAGTTAGAGATGGCTGACTACACCGCCCCGATGGAAGAAGGTGCGCTGCCAATAGTATGGACAATTATGAGGATGGTTGTTACCCCACTAACCCGATATGGGACATGTTTGACGCATCAGAAGTGGGGGAAGATCATACTCTATCATGGGAGGAGGAGTTTGGTGACGAGTTGGGTGGTTTACCAACTCTTGTAGATGAAGAGCGATTTGACCCAGTCGGCGATTTGAGTGAACTAGAAGCATTATTGATGGAGAAGCCGACTATGGAGTTCAAAGAGTCACCAAACTCAGCAGCGGAGCGAGCGGACGAGGAGTTTGATAGCCGGCCCGTGGAGAATCCAGGAAATGGACGCCCACCACGATCAAAGACACGGGAGAAGACGAAAAGGAGCCTGGACAACCCTTTCCCGGAGATTCGGGGATGGTGCCGGAGAAAGAAGGAGATGGAAGCGCTGAAGTCTACTCGACACCTCTCTTCTCACTACATATCTCGTATCAGGTTTCGTCCAGGTAAATTTAAATATTGGTGGTCTGACCCGTTTAAATTTTTTAAAATATTTTATTATTCCACCAATAAATTTTTAATTATCTTTGAGGACCGGGTGGAATTAAACGGGTTAGACCAGGTCCAGATCAAAGAGAAACCTCCTGATTAAATTCAAGTGTGGGGAGGTTTTGTAAAGTTTTGTAATTTTATATATTCGGTAGTTTGTAGAGTTTGTATATTTAGTCATTTATTTTGTACCATGAGTCTAACTTAGTAGTTTTGAGTCGTTTTTTTTAGAGTCGGTACTGCTTTGGTTTTGCTTGTTTTTGTTAATGCAGGTTTGGATATGTACCACCCGTACTCAATCCCCATTCGGGTGATTTTGGAGCTGCTATTCGAATATCAAGGCATTTACCAAGTACACCAGTTAGAGTCAGAGCCGATCGCGACCAAAATGCTATACGATCGAGCTGGATTGGACGAGAGTTATGGAGCATACGCGTTATAAAATCAGCTAAGTCCTTTCCAATTTGCCCTTAGTCTTTTTATTTCTTATTTATTTTTAGTCTTTTGAGTCGGTTTCCATCCTACATGGAGGGCAATGTAGAGTTTAAGTGTGGGGATGGGAAACTGTCGTTTAGGTCTTAGTTAGTGAGTCTTGAGTAAAAATTTTTTTTTTTTTTAAATTAAAAAAATCAAAAAAATGTCTTTTGAATAAAGAAGTTTGCAAAATTAATACGGAAAATGATAGAAAAGATGAGTTTTTGTTCAGGTTCAAATAATGATAATATGAGATTAATTAAGTCGAGCTTGTGTCTAGTTTGGGATATGTGATTAGGCCCGGTTTGGTTTTAGGTCCCTTTGAGTTAATATTACCTTAATTGTCGGTATACTAGTGGGTTTTCATCTAGGGAAAATGGGAAATTGAAACTGCCAATAAGAGTATAAGGGACACCGTTATAAGTTAAAACCGTTAGAATTTTTTATCATGAAAAAAAAATAGAAAAAAATTAGAATAAATGAGCTAGAAACTGAATGAAAGTAGCGCAGGCCTATGTAATCTTGGTTGGGGATAGTGACTTTACAACCGGAATACCTCTAGGATGTGTGAAATCGAACTTGCAAATAAAAAAGTACCGAAGCCTAAGTAATCCGAGTTGGGGATAGCGACTCTACAGCCGGAATGCCTCTGGGTTAGGGAAAACAACGTCTACGCTCATTAAAAAAAAGAATGAAAAGAAAGAAGAAAAAAATAATGCTGAAAAAAAAAGAAAAAAATATTTGATTTTAAATTCTCTTGGTTTTGATATAAGACGGTTGGGAATTGGTCCAGTGATCGTTCCTTTTGTTCTATAAGCTTGAGGCGGGATTAGGTGGACCGTAGCTTCTAGCGTGAGACCCTAGGTAGATTGACCGCACTTGAACTAAATTTGCATGATAAGGGGCTTAGAACTGAGTTTGGGTTTAAAGGGACAAGAATATTTGCAATCGCGGCTAACACAAGTTTTGATCTTAACAAATATAAATAAGTTTTTGACCCGAGTATTTATCCATCTCTGATTCCGTATGCATAGATTCTTTTTCGGGGACGAAAAAGTTTAAGTGTGAGGATATTTGATGTAGGGTAAAATATACATATTTGTCCTGTGTAAAGTGTATAATTTTTGTATAGTTTTTATTTATTTTTATTTAGTTTTAGTGCTTTATTTCATTATTTTGTGTTGGGCCAGGTGCTGGTGCAAATGAAGCAAAAATGAGCAATAAAGAAATAACCAACCATTTGGGCAGAGTAGGGCGCCAGTGACAGAAGTGAAATTACCGCTATTTTTCGTGAGTGGGCCGAACCCGCTATCTCTATGTTATTTTGAAAAGAAAGGCTGCCATATAATATATTTGTTGGTGGCCCAACAATTAAACAGAAGGTAACGAAAATATAAAAGAAGGCTGCCTTGTATTATATTTTAAAAGGAAAGGCTACATGATATATCTAGAGGCATTCTGCATTCATAAATGAATTGAAAAGGCCATCTTGGCAGAATTACAGTGGGCCGCCCACTGCCAACCGTGCAAATCCACGAAGAGATGGGGGCATGGTTTTTGTTGTTTTGGGCTTTTGAAACAAGAAGATAGTGGGCGACAACATCAGGGAGTAAGCCCTAATATTTTCGAAAGAAACAAGGGAAATATTATATAGTGCATATTATCATTGTTTTAAAGGAGAGCAACATTAGACGGCAGCAAGCATAGTTCGAGAGGACGATCACAGGAGTAGAGTCGATCAAGAAAAGGAGAAGGGGTTGGTTCAAGTCGCGATTCGAGCTTCGGGTTTGGTTTGCAATTTATTATTTTTAGTTTTGTTAGACTTTGTGTTTTACAAAATTATAAACATGATTTGCTTATCGTTTGAGACTCGTTTCTTGTTCTTGAATATGATTCTTGGCTAATTTTCTTAAACTACCTGGGTTTAGATGAACTTGATGATTGTAATGCTATTTTGACATGATTATGGTTATTTGATGTGATTTACATAACTTTTGTAACACCCTTCTAATTAACACTCGACTTAAATCTAAATTTCATATGATTTTATATATAAAGTGCGTCTAGGTTAAAAGATAAGTTCCAAAGTGACCAAACTTTAGTCAACTACCGACTAATTCAAACATTCATAAATTTTCTAGCAAATTATTTACATTCCAAAAACATTGTCTATTAAAGTTAGATATCGCGGAAGCTTCAAAATTCGTGTTCGGTTCTTCTAAACATGCTTGATCATCGTCCACATACTTGCAAAACCTAAAAACTGGAGATTAATAACAAAATTAGTATTAGAGTTCTTAGAAATATTGCTTAATCGAAGCTACGTTCAAAAACCGGATTCGATTAGCTAGGATATGCAAGTTTTAACAATTATTTCTGGGCTCTACCGTAACTTACGGTGTCTACCGTAAGTTACGGTAGACGCTGGATAACCTTGGTCTGCTGTAAGGCAGTGTTGAACTGCCGTAATATTTTTATTCTCCACCGTAAGTTACGGTGGACTCTGCAAACTTGCTATTTGTCTCATTTATACATTTCACCCAAACCCGAATCCTCGGATTTCTTATTCTAACAAACTAATATGCTAAATTCTCGTATTCTATTATGTCTTTTTATTAACAACAACAAAGACCGAGTAGCCATATTACGATGCATTAACCACGCATTATTTGATTATCCGACCCGTTTGGCTCATCTAAGGAATCCTCTATTATGATGACTACCAACGAGGTCTAACCAATTCTTGACCTATTATTCAATATAGCGAACATTATCGCTTTAAATCAACTCAACTTCTATTCTACAATTCAACTACAAATATGCTAGTTATCAAAATTTACCAAATGTAACGAATCAAGTTACATACTTGCGTAATTCATCGACATTGGTTTCTAGCCATAATTACCCATTCCCGGGCTTGTCAATCTTAGCGTATCACGTCCATTCCATGGATTACGTTTTTATAACTCAATTTTAATGAGTGATGTTTTAATCACTTCAACACTACAAAATTCGACCATTATTTGACCTGTTTGGTTGTTTAATGGGAACCACCATTTTACAACATACCAAACTTGTTCTAACTAACATTTAACCCATTTACTTATCTAGTGACCTTCGTCACTTCAACTAGACATCCAAATTCATACTCTATTCTAAATTCAAGTCTACTAGTAAAAATACATAACAAACATAACGTAACAAAACCGTGGTTACGTACCTTTTAAGCACACCTTTCTAGCGTGTATCACCTTCGGCTTGTCCACTTGACGACCCGGATTCTTTACCTATAGAGTTTCATTCACAACCAAATTTAGAACTCTTTTATAACCAAAAATCGGACAATTCATTATGATATTCAAATCTGCGTTTTTGTCCGATCTTTAACGTTTTACTCCTCACTTAGGCGTTTTAACAAACACCTAGCGGGTCAGATTTTTACATAACCATTACTAGGTTCTTGACATGTTATTTTCATCTACATTCACTTCAATTAACAAATCTATACTAAATTTTAACATAAATAATTTTAGATTCACCACATGAATTCATATTTCACTAGAATAAGAACCATGATTCTAGTGTTTATTTAGTTTCTACAAACTCACTAATGACCTACAATGGTGATTATAAACCCCACAAGTATAATGCTAGATTTTAACAAGAAATCATCTAGGGTTTATCCCTAGATGCCATATTACTTCTAATTTCATCCATGCAAGACATAATCAAGCTCAATTTCAGTTTTTCACAATTAACCTATAATTTAAGATGGATCAAAACATCAAAATTTTGCATACCTTATGATCCCCTCAACAAGGTGATCACTAATTCGTGCTTGAAAATCGATTTGGAGCTGATTTGAACTCTCAATTTGATCAAGTTTGACATGCACTAGGGTTTGGTGGGGAGCCTGTGTCGCCCCCTGTGTTCTTGTTCGACCAAACACACCTAAATGTGTGTTTGGTGTGTGTTATTTTAATTATAATCACCCAAGTTTCCAACCTTGTAACTTAGGTCCCTCAATTATTGTTTCGTTTATTAATTTAGGAGTTCACATCCATTTATTTGGTTTCACAATGTTGTATCTAACTGGGTTATCTAGTCCTAGTCAGTTTATTCTCGTTTATTTTACACTTTATAATTCTAATATAAAGTTTTATATTTTCGGGGTGTTACAAGTCCACCCCCCTTAAAAAGGGTTTCGTCCCCGAAACCTCCTCTAAGTAGGCCTTTGGTTTGAACCTAACCATCTTAGTTTCGTTTTTCAAGGCATTCTTTCTTTTCCGGCATAAGGTTTTTTTATTCTTATTGGCATGTTCGTCTTTTAGGCATATGTCTATTGGACCGTAACTTTTTATCATCTATTTCCTATCTTTGTCGCCTATTTGACCGGGTTGCCTTTTGATCATCCAGTCACTGAGTCCGTCAGCATACTTACTTGACGCTAGTCTTATATTGACAAGCGCTCTACATAGGTCACAGCGTTATTTAGACTACAACTTGTTTTATTGCCTAAACTATTTGGTCACCATTTTACCTCATACCTCGTCATTCGGGTATGCAATATTACCGTCATCGGCCCTTTGCGTGTTTATCATTTTGCATCTAGTAACTCATATTACAGCGTGGCTGTATTCTGTATCACTCTTGGGTCCGTGATCACATCACGTCATGTTTAGGTTTTCGTCAGCTTTTCATTATTATAAGTCCTCTTTCGAATGCATCGCCTTACACCTATCGGCGTTAAGACTTATACTCTTTAGTATTAATCATTTTCTAACTTCTCTCATATTATTTATATTTGTTAGGATGTTGTTTCTTTACTAAAACTAAATTTTAGTTTAATGTTTTTCTCTTAAACACATGTCGATTAATCATTTCAAGGAATTGACGACAAGGATTATTCTTCTCCGTTATCATTTTACACGAGGAGTCATAATGGGTTCCCACGCTTTATATTACCGGCCCGCAGGTTCCTTTACCTAGCCTTGTAGACTATTCTATTAGGTCTTCACTTTTTTAAGGTGTGACCCCATAGTTTGTTCCTTCGTATTTACGACCCAATGGTCATTTTGGTCCCGTAGACCTTTACATTGTTTATAGTCTGGAGGTTATGGTGATCCCATGGATCATCTTCTATTCGTTTGACCTTGACCATAGTCTAAGGCTACACTCATTTTCTTTCGGATTATCTTTCCAACTCTATGACTTCTTATGTCACCTTCGCGTCGGTTTATTTTACTCATACATTTGTTTGGTTTATGCCCCTATTTCCTTTCAACCCGTTATCGGGTTCGTTATCTTAATGTTTTTAATCACCCCAGTTTTATTGGTTTGCGTTTTCCTTTCCATATTCTTTTACGACCTATCACATTAGTTCAGTAATGTTTCGCACTTTCATTATTCGGGTTGCGCTTACTTGGAATATCAAGTATTATACTTTATTCGGTCCGTCCAGTATTAAAATAGTTAAACTTAACTATCAAAATTTCTGTTTTTGCGAAATTTTATTGTCCTTTAGTCCTAATTCTTAATCCAAGTCTTTTGACTTTTAATCTTCGACACTTTCCTTTGGTTTTACGTATATATCTGTATTCCTACCCATCAATCGGGTATTTTACCGAATTCAAACCCATACTCATATGCAGCTTTTAAACTATCATCATGCAAAAATTCAGAATAATTTATACCAAAACCAAATAGAATTACTACAAACAAACAGAAACACAAATCATATCCAAAGTACCATGAGAACTGCACCATCATCAAGCCAGTGATTCTCATTGGGTGCAATTTGAGCTGATGTAGTAAGCAAAAATTTCATGGTTTTTTGTCAACTTGCACGATTTGCTTGATATCTACTGAAGTAACTGAGAAAAAAAAAAGTAACAAAGAGATAAGTTTGGTGGGACTACTTTTGTATTTGTAATCAGTAATAATAACCTCTAAGATCAATTAAGCCACCTTTATTATCCTAACATTAAAAAACAAAAAGGAACTATAGTTGGTAGTTTTGCCATTTACTATGAATGGGTCAGCACCAAATAAAAACAGTTTTTGTGACATCAAACTTAAGAAAACCTTCAAACATGTTTTTGTGACATCAGACTTAAGAAAACAAACCTTCAACTCAGTTTTTGTGAGGCAGTAAACCTTCAAACATGTGAAGTACAATAAACACACAAACCTGACTTATAAAAAGCCTCTATAAGCAATGACCAGCAATCAAACACAAACCCTAATCAATGAATTGCAACAAAACATCAATCAAATAGACGCAATACAGAAAATCGGCATAAAAATGGAAATCCCCAAACCTGTGAAAAATACTCGTCGGCATTAAGGGTTTTCAGCATCTGTATTCATTCAGCGACATCATGTAATCGTAAAATCAATCATGCGGATAATACATGTACTCAGGTAGCTCATATGACATGAAAAAACCACATGAAAAAGTCTAATTTAAGGGTCTTTAGTTAACTACCACTTATAAGTTTAAAAGCTAAAATAAAAATTATGGAACCACAATGACCTTTCTCTAGTGTGTCAAAGATAGATTAGGGTTGGAGCATGACTACCGTTTTCATCACAGTCATCTTCTTCGTCTCATCTTCAATTATCTTCTTCATCTCATCTTCCTAATAATGATCCATCAACCTGTATGGAACAAAGTATTAATCACATACCGGATTATTTAAAAAAATAAAAGAGATTTGCATAGCAGATTATTTAGAGATTCAGATTTTGCATTGAAAAGCATTCCATTTGAAGCGTACTCGTAAGCAAGTAATCTCGAACCACCATCTGCACAATATCCTAGCATCTTAACGACATTATCATGATTATGCCTCGATGCCATAGAAACCTGCAATGATACACCAATATGTATCATATTGATTTTCAATTGACATTATTATATAAAGATGTTAGCAACAATAAGTCAGACTTAAGCCAAAAATTTGGTCTGGTTGTTCACTTGATTATAAAATTTTAATGGCTGTAGCTTGGCCACTTCTTAAGACACCATGGTACACTTTCCCAATCAATATAATTCTTTGTGTCAAATTCATTAACTGTAACCCCAAAACATGACCTTTTTTTAACTTTTTTTACTTTGTAATCAAGCTAACATAATCACAACCTATTTGCAATAATTATAATCCAGGTTATTTCTATACATTAGCTTTATTTATGTACAGAGACCAGTCACATACCTTCTTGCACTAACACAAAAGCTAAGATCCCCACTATGCATTCACACCTTGTAAACCCTAATTTGCCATGTCAACGCGAGTTTATCAAGCTCCAAATCAAGCATAAACATGAGATTAAGAAACAAACAGCAACAACATGATTGTAGCACCTGAATCGTAATCATCAGATCTGAAGACGACTACGGCCACAGTTTGATTATTATAAAAAATTATTAAAAAAATCAAACAACAAAACAAAACTTAAATTCAAAAGATTACTAACCTGAATCAGATATGGAACAACAATGATAAAGATGGGAGGTAGCTTATATGAGAATAAACAAATTAACATCAGAAAAAGCAATTGAAAGACTAAAATTAAAACCTATAATACATACCGATCGATTGTAGCACCCGAATCGTAGAAGAATCAATAAGAAGGAACACGGCAAGGGTTTTAGAAAGAATACATACCGATCAATTGCAGCACTCGACGTAGAAGAAGTAACACAGGTAGATTTAGGGTTTCTCAAAGAAGAAGAAGGAAATGAGCGCCGAATCATAGAAAGGTATTCATAAATTTAGGAAAGAATTCAACTGATTGAGAATTGATTGGGGGTTTTCATATTGAAGAAGAACATAATAGGCGGTTTACAAATGAAAGAGAATTGAGGAAAAACATTTTGCCGCCCAAAAAAACAATTCTCTGGCCAAAGAGCATTGCCACATCAAGGTCAAAAAGTCAAACATTATTTTGCTTTAATATAAGAGATAGATTTTTCTTCTATTTCATGTAACTAAATAGCGGCAAAATTACTCAAATGGCCACATGTGTGTTGCACATAACTAGATTTAACTTGTAAGATTAACCTGGTAAGTGGTAAAGGACGAAATGTGTTATGAGTTTTCGAAATAAAGGATTGTGATTGTAATTATTAAAGTTAAAGGTCATCAATTGCAACCCGCTACAAACATAAAGGACGAAAAATGTAATTTACCCTATTACATCTTTTGTTTTTATAAATATATCTCGTCTTAAAATAAAGTTTAATATTTCTAAATTTATATTTTATTAGAAACTATTTAATACTTTTTTATTAAATAGTGCATAACCCGTATATACACTGATTAGTTTCATTTGTAAAAAAAATAAGTCAATCACATTTGTAAAAATAAAAGGTCAATCTAATAACCATAACCGGGTTTGCACATCCTTTAAACAAGTTTTAACTCCATTTCAAAGAAGAACCTTGTAATGAGATCATATATTGCGTTACGCTGATCAGGGACGCAGTTTAGAAGGGGCCGGGGGTGCCCGACCTCCCGAACTTTTCGCTCAGTAGTGTATATGTAGCTTTCGTATATAAATTTTTGGGTATATACGTTTTCGACCCCCCGTTCTATAGAAATTTTTTGGTATATACGTTTTCGACCCCCCGTCGGAAATCACAAGCTTCGCCACTGACGCTGATGATACTATTCAACTCGACTGTTTAGTTGAAAATGCAACGTTAACAGGTACAAATGCTAGCTACGGATTGTCGGATTTACATGCCGAAAAAGTGCCCATCTATGATGGCTAAATATAATTCACACGATCGATATTTTGAACAACATTCAACCTACAAAAGTGTCGCGTATTTAGTCGATCTTTCAATAAGCGATCTACTTGCTCATACTGACGAGTGATCACTATAGTTATCAGGTTGAACAACTTGTGGTTCTTCTTAACTTATCTTTCATTTTTTGACCTTTTGGCACACTTTTCATCCTCATTTCTTCAAAAAACTGCACATAAGTTGTCATATAAAACAAGTTTCTTAATGAAAACAAATAAAAAAAAAACATGTTTCTTGATGAAACACAATTTTAATGATGTGGTGGAGACACCTGTTGTTTTCTTTTTCTCTCTATTTCTGCCTGTGCATCAAAAATACTAACAAATTTGAATATATTGACATATTTGACAACTACTTAAAACTCAAGGGGGTATTTTTAAACTATTTAGTTCTTACCAAAGTTTGTTTCAACTGAGCATTCTCCTCTTTCAACATGTTCAATTCTGCCTCCAATTCAACTGTGTAAGCCTGCATGGAACAAAATCGATAAGCTTATCGAAGTATAAGGGGTGAAAATGAAACTTAAAACGCGTTTACACACCTGTTTTCTAGCTCGGGACCTTGCGGCGGACTCGCGATTCTTTATCATCCTCCGCTGCCGCCTCTCAACCACCTTCTCCACCGAACCATCGATTATCCGACCCCTACCGTCCCTTATAGCACCCATATCCATCCCGTATTGATTCCCGCTTTCGAGCTGACTCGTAGCAATGCCATCTGAAGATACCGGGCTCGCTGGTGACCCGGTACCAAGCCCCTGCCCATAACCACCGCCTACATTTCCCACCATGTTGGGATAACATGGAGGCGGTGGTTGCTGGCAGGGACCGGCTCGTTTTCCTGGAAAACGAGCTGGTGGGCCCATTACCGGCCTTATCATATAGGCTGGTCCAGGTGGTGGCCCAACAACCCGATTGCTTCCGTTCGGATATAACCCGAACTGAGCAATGGCCAGAGGTTGAACTTGAACCACATTTGGTTGATTTTGTTCCCTGACCACCCCGGCGTTCACTAAGAAATCCTCAAGTGTCATTTCTCCGTAAGTCGGTTGGCGTTGGGCCGAACCCGAACCGGAAACTCGACCATCACTCGAGTCATGGTGGCGAACATCATTTTGAGCTTTTCGAATCTCCGACCAAACCTCGTCGACCGTCTTCCGAGACAACGAGCCCGGAAGAGTCAACGATCCTTGTCTACTCAAGCTTTGTTGCCGAGCAATCATATTCGATTCAACCGAACTCGTGTTGATCCCCATCATAAACTGTCCACCGCCACCACCACCACCACCACCACCGTTGCCGGCAGCAGAAGGGTGAAAATGGGCCTGGGCTTGGGCCTGGTTTTCTTCAGCAGTCCAAATGCTATTAAGAAACTCATCCATATTCATAGAACCAAAATTCTTTCCACTAGTGTGTTGAAATTCATCTAACGTAAGGGAATAGATTGAAGATTGTCGCCCAAGCTGGATATTATTCCTATCTTGGTGCTTATCGGACTGGAGCGGCGACTCGACTTCCCCGGACGACATGATCTCCGCGTCTGGAACCACCGTTCTTTTGTTCACCCGGTACTAGAACAAAAGATATAACATAATCAAGATCTGTAAGAACACACAAAGAAGATTCATTAAAGAATCATCAGTAGAGTTAATGCAAAGTACATACAACACACAAAGAAGATTCATTAAAGAATCATTACTAGAGTTAATGCAAAATAGCAGTGTTGTAAAAATCGCGACTAGTCAGCCACTAACTTAGTAATTTTTCATTAATCAGTCCATTAATCGCTAGTCAGACCTAGTCGGCCAGCCAAAAATCGGTGATTTCGGCCAGATTCCAGCAAACAGACTGTATATTCCAGCCAAAACCTCTAAATTCCGGCCAGTTTTTCAACCAAACCATGTAAATTCCAAAAAAAAAGTGAAAATTACATATAAAAAAACCGATCCTAGTAATCCCAATTAATTCTGAGAAATCCCAAGTAGTCGCTAGTCCCCACCTCACCGGCTGACTAGCGACTAACGAGTTCTCCAACCTTGTAAAATAGATACAACATAATCAAGATCTGTAAGAGCACGCAAAGAAGATTCATTAAAGAATCATGATTAGAGTTACAATGCATGTATGATACCTTCATCAATGGTGGCAATCGGTAGATGTAATATAGTAAATATAACAATCTAACTTTTATATATAGATATAGTAATAGAGAGAGAAAGTTAGTGAAGGGTGTGGGCCCTGAAAGATGGTGCCGCCAGCCAGCGAGAGGAGTATAAATTGGAAATATCCTAAGAAGGTGATAGGGGGAGGGGTGTTTTAGGAATTATGGAAATGTTTGTAACACGTAGTGGACAGGTGGCTGTTTTGTAGAAGCCTCGTCTTCTGTTGCATGCTTCCACGTGTTGTTTGTGTGTCAGACGATGGCTTTTTTTATATATAGGATATTTTGAGAAAATCACGAAAATAGTCAAATCAACGCCGTTTTTTCCATTTTAGCCAATGGACACTCCTCACCGAGTGCTGAAACGGCACAAGATTTTCTTTTAACGGCCAGCCAACCGTTGAGTGTCACGTGTCCGAAAAAGCCTGTAACGGCTTGAGGATGCTGCAGTCCACGCCACGTGTCCGACCAATGTTGAAAGATCTTAGCCAAGTCGTTACATTCGGCTCCTGTTGAAAGATCTTAGCCGAGTTCCTTCATTGAGCCAAGCCGTGTGCTTAGGTTGTAGCCGAGCCGTTACCGTACACACGTGGACCCCACTGCTGCCAGCCAAGCCGTTTCAGCTAGCTCCGAGCTGTTTCGCCCCATTGTTTGTGCCGTCTCAACTGCTCCAAGCCGTTTCAGCTGGCTCCGAGCCGGTACAGCTGCTCCGAGCCGTTTCAACCTATGGTTCGAGCCGTTTCCGCTGGCTCCGAGCCGTTTCAATGCTTTAGTTTATAGATTTATATTTGTCTGTTTTTTTCTGTGTGTTTGTGCAACAGATTCATCTAAAGTTATCAAAGCATTTTGCTTTTGTAGAAGGAACTTACCAACTTAAAATTATGAAGATTCGTTTGGTTGTATACAGCGGCGGAAAGTGGGAAATCGTTAACGGAAAGTTGGAGTATGTTGTTGATGCTGATTCAAGTAGACGTGGTTTAGAAATTGAACCCAACCTTTCACATACACTGCTCTTCTAAGTAAAGTGTCAAACATGTGTAGTTCTACAAACATTACGAAGGTATCGTATCGGTTGTCTTCCTTTAGTGATCCAATCGATATAATAAACGATGAAGATCTTACAATGTTTTATAATTTTGCTATGGAAAATATTTTTGAAATTTATAAATTATATGTCGTTGAAGGGTTTTGTGCTGGATCATCTAGTTTTTCACCTCCAAAAAAATTTAAAGTTCCTGATTTGAATTTCTGTACTGATGAAGAAAATTATGATGTTTTAAACGACTACCAGCCAAATCCTGATAATTCATTTGAAAATTGTTTGCCATCTTCATCAATTACTTTTGAACCAGGGCACGTATTTAATAACAAAGAAGACATGAAACTTGAGTTGGGAAAAAATGTTTGTTAGAACACTTTAAGTTTAAAGTAGATAGATCTTCTAAAACTCGGTACGAAGTGTCATGTTTGGTGGACGGTTGCGTTTGGCGTTTTAGTGCATACAGTTTTGGGGATAGTGGGGTGTTTTTTGTTAAGAGTTTAAACGATAAACACACGTGCTCGAAGACGCTAACGTACCCACATCTTCGTCAGGCAAACCCAAAGGTTGTTGCTCACTATTTAAAAGAACCTTTAAAAGACAGTGGTAGAATATATCGTTGTAATGAAATAATGAAAGATTTTAGACAAAGATTCCAAGTTGAGATAACCACTAGTCAAGCTTGGCGTGGAAAAAGTCTGGCACTAGAGCTTTTACAAGGAACAAACAGAGATTCGTTTGCAGAACTACCATTTTACTGTTACAATCTAGAGCGGGCAAATCCTGGTTCTGTCACTCATATCAAGACTGATGACGAGCATCGGTTTGAAATGGTCTTTGTCGCGATTGGTGCTGCGGTAAGTTACAGCAGTCTCTGTTTTTTTTTCCGTCAAACTACATCTTGTTGACCTTTTTTAAATAATTTTGTTTCAGATTCGTACCTTTATCTGTAATCTAAGACCGGTGGTGATCATTGATACTGCACACCTAAAGGGTGAATTTAAAGGGACGTTATTTTTAGCAGTTGGGATGGATGGAAACAACCAAATTTTACCAATTTTCTATGGAATAGGTAAATAAGAGGATGGTGAATCTTGGACATGGTTTCTGTCAAAGCTTAAAGAATGTATCGGTGAAATACCTGACATGGCGATAATATCGGATAGAGCGAATTCTATACACCTAGCTGTTAGAAATGTCTTTCCACATGCTTATCACGGGTTATGCTGTCGTCATTTAATGATGAACCTACGTTTACCCTCTGATAAAAAAAAGAAAATGAGAAGCTGTGGTGGAAGACATGCAAATCGTACCGATTGTCTGATTTTAACGAGTCATTCAATGCTCTTTGTCTTGCCGTTCCTAGAGTACGTCACACTCTAACAAGTATTAGGTTCGGTAGATGGGCAAGGGCGCATTGTCCAGGTAATCGATATCATTATATGACATCTAACAGCGCGGAGTCTATTAACGCTTTATCTAGACACTCGTGTAAAATGCCGGTAACGCAACTCTTAGAGTTCTTCCGGCAATCTGTACAGAAATGGTTTTACGATCGCCGTTTGCAAGGTATTCATGAAAAACATTTACTTACACAATGGGCACAGAAGAAATTTTTTTAAAAAATTGAAGGGTCTAGAACCTGGACGGTTGCTGGGATTGGGTTAAACAATTATTCTGTCGCAGACAGTGGATAGGGGGGTTTAGTTGACTTTGTTAATGGAAGCAGTAGTTGCCGAGTTTGGCAGGTTTCTGGTTTACCGTGCGGGCATGTTATTGTCGTGTCAAAATTTTTAGGTGAAACCGATTGCAGTAAGTATTGCTTCCCGTGTTACTCAAACGAAGTCTATAAAAAAACTTATGAAAAAGCGATTAATCCTCTTCCTCATAGATCTGAATGGGAGACTCCAGAAGACCTTATCAATCTTCAACCGCCGCATATGACAAAACGCCAGGCCGGTCGTCCTCGAGAAAACCACCGGATCTTATCCCGCGAGGAAGAACCTACTACCCTGTATTGTTCCCGGTGTAACTCATATGGTCATCATTGGGATGGCTGCCGGCAGCCCATGCCGGCAGAAATTCGTACTCGCAAAGGCCCAGACAAAGGGAAAGGGAAAGAAACCGATGATCCTGATCATTTTACACAATCTCCGTCTAATTATATGTATCCGTCTTTTAACTTGGGAGACTTTTAATACTATAATTTTTTTTGTGTACTGAAACGGCTGGGGCAGTTGCTTTTTACTTTATTGGAGCACGTGCGTTGAAACGACACATGCATGGTGTGGTAAAGGCTTGACTTTTTACTTTATTGGAGCACGTGTCTTGAAACGGCTCGGGCAGTTACTTGAAACGGCTCGGGCAGTAGCTTTATTGAAAGGAGTGTGTTGAAACCGCTTAAAAAATTATTTGTTTTCAAAAAAAAAATTCATGTTAAATAAGATCGCAAAATATTCTTACAACGCCATTGAGAAGCCTTGAAACTCCCTTGAAACAAATAATGGCTGACAAAAACAACAGTGACGTATACTGCTCTCAACCAGTTAGTAAATCATCAACGTGGATTCTTAAGAAATGGAGAGCACCCAGACAGTCGGGTAAAACTTCATCGTCTGAAACGGCTGTGCCGCAGGTTCTGGAAGAAAACAACTTTGTAACTAATCGTCAAAGCTTACACGCGAACAGAGGCGGAAGATGGGCAATTCCAGACGACGAATCTGAGAATTGGTCAAAAGATATTGCAACATTTTACAGTAATGGGGACTCCCCATTCTGTTATTCAGCTGTTTTCAGTCGTTATGTGGAGTTGGACAAAAATTTTTGGGGCACTCTGTTAGGCTATTGTTGTAATGGCTACCTAACAGCAACGGTAATTTCATTAGAACTTTTTTATTAACAAAATGTGTATTTTTACTGTTTATTACATGTAATTTGTATTAATATAATATTCGTTAAATAGCATATTGAGGGGTGGACTGGACGACTAATGGCTTGGAGAAGAAGAAAGTTACAAAGGGATCTCACGTTAAATTTGCGGTGGACAATTCTTCCACCTCAATACTATGACACGTTACTACAATCCGTTCCTAAGAGCGTGGTTGGTTATGGAAATGGTAAAGAAAACCCATTTCCTTCCTTTTTTGACGTGGATTTTGTGTTTTTCCCACTGCCGATTGACAATAACGAATGGATGTTGGTACGATTAGAGTTGGCATCCCAGGAATTAGTTTTATACCCGTTTGAAAACTTTTGTGGACGAGGAGACAAATTTAGGGCAGTTATTATTCCACGGTTGACGAAGCTTAAGGTGTATTTAACTGGTTTGCTGGTGCATTTGCAGTATTGGAAAAAGACAGGCAAACCAGAATGCTGTATAACTCATGAGCTAAACGATAACTACGTCATTTCTAAAGATTAATTATTATAAAACATATCTAAAACTTGGGCCTGTTTTATAAAACATATTCGGCCCAAACAGCCCACTGCGTTTTAAATTAACTGCCCGTTTTATTTTCTAATACTTGGACCACTTTTATAAAACATATTTGGGACTAAACAGCCCACACTTTTATATAACATATTTGGGCCACTTTTATAAAACTTATTTTCTAATACTTGGGCCTGTTTTATAAAACCATATCCTAATAGCCTTCCACTCCGAGACATGCTTGAATTCATGTCCCTCGTCATGACGGTAGTTGATCAGGGCCACCTCCTTCTGATTGTCCTCAACAAGGTCCGGCATTTCTCTCTCCACCTTCTTGAAATAGCGGTCAAACCTCTCACATTCCAACCCCAGCACACGAAACCTGGACGATAAGGCGTCGACGGTCCGGTTATGGTCCGGACCACGGAGCTGCCCAAAAATCTGTTGAACCCGAACCCATAGCCCCCCCCCCCTGTCCGCGTCGTGGAGGATCGGTCATGGCCTCCTCCCATGCTTCGCACAAAGCGATGTCTTCAACGTCTGTCCAGGAAGTGGCCATTTTCAGGTGAGTCGTTGACGGAGTCGGAGAAGATTTCTATTGAAAACGGTGAAGATTTTTTGATTTCCGACGGCGTGGTGAACTTGAACGTGTTGAGGGTGTTTATATAGTGGGTAAACGTGGGGACTTGGAACGGCAACGGTTAGCTTTTAATAAAGGCGGTTGACGTTTTTTGATTTTTTTTTTGGTAAAAAAGGCGGTTGAATTTCTTTATTTATTTATTTGTTTTTATTTTTCCGTTAACTTGTTAAGTTCATTTTTCTAGTGAACGGCCCAAACACATAAACAGCCCAAAACAGAATTAAAATTATTTAAAATGAACGGCCCAAACACATAAACAACCCAAACAAGATTTAAAATTATTTAAATTGAACGGCCCAAACACATAAACAACCCAAACAAGATTTAAAATTATTTGTATGGTAATTTACTGCACTATTATCTATCGAATGAAAAACAAGTAACTTTTATTATTATTATTTAATACAAATTACATAAAAGATATAACATGTAAAAATACAAACATAACTTCGCCAAACCGCTGAAACGGCTAGTAGAGAAAAAAGCTCGGTCTCCAAGCAAGTAGTCTTCGGATAACATCATAACTTCGCCAAACCGCTGCTTAGGACTCGGTTGATAACCGAGAGCAAATTGAAAGTTAGGAGTGATTCAAATCTCTTCTTCTGGAATTCGAGTCAAAACGCTTGTAGCAATGATAAAGATGCGTCTTGAACTCGAAAGTTCCATCCACACTCACTGGGTAAGTAGAGGTGGCATTTCTGAAGAGAAGGACACTCCAATATGAGAAACGATATCAAAAGCTAATTTGACAATTAAATCCCAGGAACACGTCTTTTACACTAACAGATACATGAGGTTTCATAAAAATTTCTTGCCTTTGATACACGAAAACATCTATGACAATCAAAAAAAGAAAGCAGGATAACATTTTCTATGAGATTTAAGTGTGGTAGAGGGATTCATTTAACAAGCACACAAAAAAACAAGTGGGTAAATATATAGGGGAACAGACGGTCAAACGGCTCGAACAACACATTGACCCGGCTCGAAGTATAGGTTGAAACGGCTCGGAGCAGCTGTACCGGCTCGGAGCCAGCTGAAACGGCTTGGCTGGCAGCAGTGGGGTCCACGTGTGTACGGTAACGGCTCGGCTACAACCTAAGCACACGGCTTGGCTCATTGAAGGAACTCGACTAAGATCTTTCAACAGGAGCCGATTGTAACGGCTTGGCTAAGATCTTTCAACATTGGTCGGACACGTGGCGTGGACTGCAGCATCCTCAAGCCGTTACAGGCTTTGTCGGACACGTGGCACTCAACGGTTGGCTGACCGTTAAAAGAAAATCTTGTGCCGTTTCAGCATGCTGAAACGGCTCGGTGAGGGGTGTCCATTGGCCAAAATGGAAAAAACGGCGTTGATTTGGCTATTTTGGTGATTTTCCCTATTTTGGCACACATTGTTTTTTCAATGTTTTTTTTAAGGTGTGAATTATTTGCGAATGTCGGGAGGTGTAGCATACGTTGTCTTAACCGGGTTCGCGCTAGAGAGCCCCCTCGCACAATAGATCCACAATTTAAACCCCTCAATGAGAAACCTCTATCATCCAGACTCGAACTTGAGACCTGGAGTAGAAAACTCATCCGAACCCATTATAGGTGGAACTAAAATACTTGTGGCCATCACTAGAGCACTAGTGATGGTTTCCTTCAATTTATTTTCTTGATAAGAGAAATTCGTTGAACATGAAGGAATGGTTCCCTTCAATTTATTAAATTGTAGTTAACAATGGATCCTTATACAACAAGATGTCAAGATAAGACTTCGAAATAAAATATTTTGAAAATTTTGGTTCAACCATTGATTTGATTCAACGGTTTAATAGATCGGCAACTAACCCGATGTTTATGGGCTTTAGGGTTCAAAAATAGTAGATTATGAATGTAGAAATTTTAGGCCTAACCCGATGTTTATGGGCTTTAGGGTTTTACAGCGTTATGTATATATATGATGTATATGGGTTATATAGCATCGGTTGAATATGAATGAAATAAGTTTCTCTTCTGTTTTCTCTAGGGATAAGCTCAGTACCGTTATCGAAAGTATCGGTACCGAAAATGTTCGATACAGTACGGTACCGACATTTGAAGGCAAAATTCAGTAAAATGTCAATGCCAAAAACGCTAAAAAATAGGTACCGATTCGATAACGAAAATAATCCAGTACAGAAAATTTGATACCAGCGCCGATACCAAATATTCATCCCTAGTTTTCTCTCTGGTTCTTCAACTTCATACTTTTTTTAATGACCCACTTTACTTAATTCTTACTCACTTCTAATTATACGAAATTAATCAAAATCTTTTTTTTTTTGAACGGCCAACAAACTCAATCCCGAGCACTCTCGGAGCACCCAGTGGACAAACGGAGTACTCCGAGAGTAACCCGAGTCCACCACCAATTCCAGGGAAAACCCGGTAACTCACCCGTCCGTAGGCACGACGGTGAAATTACCGGTAAAACCCGTTTGACTCAAGTATCCAACCCAGGTTTCCCTGGGTCTCCTATCATTGTCCACCAGTGCCTCACTCTGCACCAAGTGGGAGTCGAACCTACATCTCTCAAGAGTAATGCAAGTCCTCTACCACTTGATCTAGAGATCATTGGCATTAATCAAAATCTATTATTTGCCTGATTAAACCCAAGACCTCTCTATTTAAGAGGCTTGCAGCTTTTTGTTAGGTTATACTGTTAGGGTGAGAGGGGCACTCCCCTCTTAGGGGAGTCCCCTCTCTTACGCACACCCAATCAGGTTATGTCACATCAACTCCCCTCTTAAACTCACCTCACACCCCAATTTGATGGCGGCACTCCCCTCTTAGGGGACTTTTTTTTATTAAAAAAAAAAAGGAAAATCACTGATTGGTTGAAAATGAGGGTGGCCCACCATCTCCTCTCTCCTTCTTGCGGTGTCTCCCCCCCCCCCCCCCCCCCCGATTCCCCTCCCCGATTTGGGTCCCCGCGGTGATGGCGGCGGTGTTCCCGATCGGGGAATGGGGTCACCGATCCCCCTCCCCGCTAGTGCCCCGTACACCCTTATCTAGTCTAGTTTCACCTATGGCATACTTTTTGTTAGGTTATACTGATTGTAAATTGTGATTTTACTATTACTAGTTTAAGAACCCGTGAATTTCACGGGTTGCTAAAAGAAACTATCTTCATTAACACCGTTGACATAAATATTATGATTTTATACACGTTAAAACACAAACGAATATATTAGAGTACAACGACAAATTGAAATACATGAATATGCAACGATTACAATTCGTTGAAAATCTCTTTATAAACCACATTAGTTGTTTTATCTGTAGGTTTGCCGTTGTTGTCAAGTATTAGGTATATATATAGATTGTGACTTAGACCAGTCTTGTGATATCCATTAGTTGAGCAGTGGTTGAAGATGTCAATAGTTTTTGTCGATAGTTGGTATCAAACGACTGTGTTTGCTTTTAGGGCAATATATCAATAACTAATACGTTTAAACCAAGTTTCTCCCATGTTAATTAACACAAAATCTGATTTGATGCACCGATCAACCATTGAGAAACTTGGTTGATGGGCTTCATTACTTGTTTCTTTTTTTAATTGTACTTTGATTTTTCTAGCTACTTTGTTACATTTAATAAAATATTCGCCTTTTCAAAATAAAAAATCTATATATATTATATTTGGGGAATATATTGTATGAAATCCTTGCAACGGATAAGAGAATATATATGAGATATACATTAATAACACATATGTATGACATGAATGTGACATATATCAAAGAAAGGAGGCAGGCTAATATGCTTTTTGATTGGTCGTAATGTTTTTCAAAACGGTTTATGGTGTTTCTTGATCGTGAAAAGGATGGACATTATATTATATTATAATTATAATTATAAATAAAATATAAAAGGCATAGTGGTTGAAGCATATGTCAAGTTTCACTTTATGCTACAAAAATCAACCGACTAATGAGCCAAAATAAAAGAAAAATAAAATTAAAAATTGAGATGCGAAGCCACACAAAAACGCGTACCTTTTTATGTTGTTTGAATTTTAACTATTAAATACTTTGGCATGAAAAAGCAAGATGTCGGTGTCGGCTTAATTCCCTCGAACCAAATAGTAATCAAAACAATTTATAGTAATTTATTTTATATCATTTATATGTAATATAATATTAAAATTTGAATTCTAAGATAATAATCACATTGGATACACATGTATTAATAGAAATTTTGAAAGTCTAAGTTGACTAATATGTAGGGGTGTTAATCGGGTATTTTCTTCGGGTTTTGGGTTTTCGGGTCGGGTTGTTTGGGTTTTTCTCTGGGAAAAATTGACCCGATAACTAACTCATTTTAAAGTTCGGGTTAGTCGGGTTTGGGTTATTCGGGTTCGAGTTAGTTCGGGTCGGGTTATTCGGTTTTCGGGTTTGGATGTAAAATGAAAATAAATGTTTTTTTATTTATAAAATATCATCAAAATTCATATTGTTAGTTTAAAAATATAATCAAAATTCAAATATTAGTTAACAATATGCTATTATAACATTTAAAAGTCACAAAACTTAGTGTTCCATCTATTAAAGACTCCAAATCTAAACACTTTTATAAGAAGAAAAACAATAAATGTTTGGGTTTTTTTTTTCGGGTTGCGTGTTTCGGGTTTTTTGGGTCTGGTTGTTCAGGTTTTTGGCCTGGAAAAAGTGACCTGATAACCGAACCATTTAAAGTTCGGGTTGGTCGGGTTCAGGTTTCTTGGGTTCGGATTTTTCGGGTATTCGCTAATTCAGGTTCGGGTGGCTTTGAATTCTGGCCAGGTTTCGGGTTTTGGATAAAAATGAACAGCCCTGCTAATATGTGGTTCCGCTAATATATACGAGGTTGGAAACAATAAATTTTCATGTAACTTTTGTTTATATGTATTTAGTCGGATATATTTACCTCTCATTCATTGATCTATACATCTATGACCTTATGATAGCTTATTACAGTTATCATTTTTCAAAATAATTATCTTTCTTATAGCAAGCTTCTGTGAAAACAAGTTTTTGATGTCAAATTAAGTTAACCCACAAAAATCAAAATCGTGCATTTTATGTTATATTCTTTTCAAAGTATAAAATAATATATGAGCTTAAATGTAGTTTATACAGAAATTAACTTTTTTACTGATCATATATTGAATTTTTTTTTATGTGATTTAATCATATGTTTAAGTTTAAGTCACTGAATTTTAAGTAATTTAAATTACTTAAAGCAAAAAAGTTTTTGTGTCAATGTGACGTGATGGTGATATGGTTTGGTGCAAGTTGGAGTGGGTGGAATTTAGTTACTTATTGATGTAAAAAATCTTGATATATATATAATAGGCTCATTCTATACACCCCCTCCCCTCCTGATTACACCCCCTTTGTGAGAGGAAAACTGTCAGTCCCACGCAGGCCCCACCTGTAAGTATGTAAGAGGAGGGGGTGAAAAAAGTAAATAGGGGGGTGTAGAAAGTAGCACCCATATAATATGGGTTTGTGGGTATGCTTATGGTGCAAAAAGTAAGAAAAGTTTCACCCTGGAAAAATGTATTTTTTAGGGGTCATGCTAGCTGCACACGCCCAAAATTATTTTCACACCCCAAAGCGCCGCGCTATGGCCAAAGCGCGGCGCTTCGATCGACAAAACGTGCTTCGATTGACGTTTGAAACATTCGATACTGTTTGACAGACATAAAGCTGATTATGATGTTTTGTCGGTAACCCTAAGCGCCGCGCTTTGGCCATAGCGCGGCGCTTCGACCCCAAATTTCACCCATTTTACCTTTTAAAAGCAACCTCTGAGACAGAAGTGCTTCGACCATATACATTTTCATTCACAGACACTTCGATATACATTCACCCATCCGTTGTGTTTCTTCAAAATAACGCGCGGTTTTGCTGTATTAGTTACATCTCTTGAAAAAACGATGTCGTGGTTAAACAACTATATTTTCGGTCAATATTCTGACGAGACAGTTGTTCCTGATTCTTACGAGGGGACCGCTATTTCTGACTCGTATGAGAAACCGGTCTCGTCCAACTTGAGGGAGGCAGAGGTTGTATCTGGCATTCATTATCGTGATAACACGGTGACGCTGGATTTGAATACCCCTGTGGAGGACCCTTACGCACAACAAGGTTATTCGAATTTCGGTTACGGTGGCGAGTACAGCTTTGTACAGCAGGAGTGTGGTCCAAACGACAGTTACGGTTGTCAACAGAGCTTACAAGGTTATTCGAATTTCGGTTACGGTGGCGAGCACAACTTTGAACATCAAGTATATTCGGACCTCGGTGACGATGGTGAGCCGGGGGATGTGTCTGTTGACGAGGAAGGCTGTTACCCGGTTACGTTTTCGTTTGATACGACGCAGACCTTTTCGTCACGTAAAGAGTTGGTGCGTTGGGTACAAGACACGGCAAAAGACAACGGTTACCTCATTGTGACTAAGAGGTCGAATAAAAGAGGAGAGAATTACAAGATTTGGTTTCAATGTACTTTTGGTGGGGAGCATAAGAGTATAGCTACACAGAGGAAAACGGGTAGCAAGAAAATAGGTTGGCCGTTTGAGATGATCGGGTTTTCGGAATCATCCGGAAGTGTTTGGAGGATCGAGGTGACGAAGGCGAAGCATAACCACACTCCTATTGAAAACTTAGAGGGTCACGCGTATGCGAGAAGGCTTTCTTCGGAGGATACAAAACTGGTTAAGGAGCTGGCAGAGCAAGACATACCCAACCAAAGTATCTGGCGAACGCTGACAAAAAACAATCCGGCTAGAAAGCTTATTCCGAAAGATATACACAACGCTGTTCAGAAGATCAACGCCGAAAAAAATGTCGGTAAGTCTCCGATGCAAAAACTTGAAAGCATTCTTCTCGAAAAAAATTACACTTATTACATGCGCACGAATGAGATATCAAACGAAGTTGAAGATGTCTTCTTTGTTCACGAAAGATCATTCAAGATGTGGTGTGCCTTCCCGCATGTGCTAATTATTGACGCCACCTACAAAACGAACATGTACAACCTGCCATTTGTTCAGGTCGTAGGCATCACGTCGACAAACAAATCGTTTACGGCTGCTTGTGCGGTAATTTCCGCTGAGAAGTCAGAGAACTACCTATGGGTGTTGCAGAGGATCAAGTCTATGCTGGTAGGATGTATGGAACCGCGCGTGATTTTAACATACAGGGATTTTGCGCTAATGAACGCGTGTGAACAAGTTTTTCCAAAAGCGCATAAGTATCTTTGTCGGTTCCATATTCAACAAAATATTAATAAGAACAGCAAGAAGAAATTCTCTGACAAGGATTGGAAAGAATTCGTACGTAGTTTTTGGTTATTGTGCGAGTCTACGACCGAGGAAATATACAGGTATAACTTGGAAAACCTTGAAGCACAACTGAAAGAAGATGACCGTGAACGTAGGTATTTCTTACATAATTATGTTCAAATTTTATATAATAACAAAAACTGACTATTTACGTTTTTTTTTTAATTTTAGAGGTTTTTGATTATATGAAGAAATCCTGGTTGGATCCGTACCGTGAAAAGTTTGTATCATGCTGGATTAACAAAACTATCAACTTTCACCAAACTACGACCAACAGGGTTGAGGGCATGCATGCAACACTAAAAAGTCACTTTCCAAGTCATCGCAACACACTGGATAAACTTGTACTGTATGTTGATCATGTTGTTGATAGACAATACACCGAGATTAGTATAAGCTTTGAAACAAGCCTCCGAAAAGTGATGACGCACCACAGGAAGCAGCCCATGCTTGCATATATTCTCAGAAAGGTTTCAATATATGCGATTGAGCTTTTGAGTAGGGAACTAAAACGTAAGGAAGACGGGTTGAGAGACTACGGTGCAAGCTGTGGTTGCCAACTTTTTACCAGCTGTGGTTTGCCATGTGCCTGTCGTTTGGAAAAGTTGGAAAATAAAGGTAATTAATATCTTTGACCTTTCTCGTTATGATTTTGCCACCTAATTTGTTTTCATCCACAGGTCAGCAACTCCGGATCACACACATAGACGTGTTCTGGAAGAAGCTTAACTTCAAGCCTGCAAAGACAAACATAGAGGATATCGATGTAGACGCGGAATTTGAAAAATTGAAACAAAAGATCGATCCAACACCCCCTCAGGTGAAAAGGAGCTTCTTTGAAAAGTTTCAGCAAATCCTCAATCCAGGGAACAATAACAAAAAACCTCCTGCTGTTCTGAAGAAAACTCGTGGTCGCCCAACATTGAAAACGCAGGAAGAAAGAAAGGTTGAAGCCGCTAGAAAAAGCTCGTACATTCCGTCGGAAGAAACTTGGGTCGAGGCCTCAGATGATCTTCCCCGTCACAGCTCGTACATATCACTCGAAGATTCTAGAAGACAAAAGAATACCAAACCGATCAACCTGCACCCTGATTTCCCGATGATCAAGCTCGGTCCTAAGACGGATATAGCGATCCGCAACTACGCATCTCAGATTCCCGAAGTGATCCATCCATACATCGTTAGAATAAAGGACGTGAAACCAGATGGTCATTGTGGGTTTCGATCGGTGGCTGTTGGGTTAGGAGTGAAACAAAATTCATATTTGATGATCCGGAAACAACTTATAAAGGAGTTACGTACGAACGAATCGCTTTGGAGACAGTTTTTCGATCCGGAAAACATAGGACATTATGATGCGCTGCTTAGACGGATCAATTTCAAGGGGGTGGGACGAGCAGATATCGAAAATTACATGACGATGCCTGACACGGGGTTTCTTATTGCCCAACGATACGGTGTGATTGTTCACAGCTTCGACATGCGTGGGAGCTGTACAATTTTCCCTCTGCTGGGAGGGCCAAACGAAGCTGAGGAACCTCACCTGGTGGTTGCGGTTGTGTTCGTCGACCATGGGCATTTCATACATGTAGAGCTTGGAGGTTGTTATCCAGTGCCTCCCCCAAACCCACTCTGGACAGCACACAGAACAGAGCGCGCAGCAGCCTGGCATACATTATACAGGGATCAGATCAACACGTACGAAATGCTTACGTATCGTGCCCCTGACCTTAATGTAACCCCATATGTTCACGATGTATGTTAAATGTGTTTAATAATAATCAGATTCAATACACACTTGTACGACCCAAAATGACAATATACATCATAATACTACAATTAATGAAAAAATATGTCATGTTCAGTTACGGTAGGCGGCTGATACACATAACACCTCTCACAGGAGTACTTGTGCTTTCAAACCAAAATGATACGATATAACGGAATAAGACATCACACGTAACCGATTTGATCCGGAACTTGCAATATAGTCCATATATAATAAAAAATGATGTATAATGGAGAAAACGTAAAATTTAGACTATTATCGACGCGTTTGTGAATTAAAAACAATTTTAAAAAATTTAAAAAAGGCCCAAAGCGCCCTGCTATGAGCATAACGCGGCGTTTTGAACCCGAAGCGCCCCGCTATGGCCAAAGCGGGGCGCTTTGGACCCTCGCTTTAGCTGAAGCGGGGCAGCCTTCTCCCCCATTTCAACCCACACACACACACACACATTAAGGTGCGATTTACACACACATCAACGTTTTCAAGGTTTCAATCGCTAAAAGGTACGATCGAACTTCATTTATTGTTTTGGTTCAAGTTATGTGTTTCATTTTGTTTGAATTTTGTTTGATTTGGGCGGTATGATCGATCTTTGGGGGCTGTTCTTCAAAACGAAGAACTAAAGCGCCGCGCCGAGGCCAAAGCGCGGCGCTTTGGTTCATTTTAATTTTTTTTAATTATTTGTTTAATATTATTTGTTTAATAATATTTGTTTAATATTATTTGTTTATTATTTATATTTAATATTATTTGTTTATTATTTAAAATTTTATAAATAATATTATTTGTTTATTATTTATATTTAATATTATTTGTTTATTATTTATTTTATATTTAATATTATATTGTCAACGTGCAGGGATGGATTCCTCCGATGACGAGATTGAGCATATGGAGGCTGAGGTAGATGTGGGCGAGGAGGGAGAGCCGGCATGTCCGTACCTTCAGTTTCCGCCGGGGTCACGGGCGAGGGGGAGATGCGCGAGGTTGCGCACCATCCCCCTTGGGGAGCATGTAGGGATAGATTGGAGCCTGCTGGAGACCGTGGGAGAGGCCGCGCGGGCGCGTGAGATAGTTGGACTAGATACTCCTTGGTCGCGCCTATTTGAGTTAGCGATGGAGGACGCGTACCCTGAGCTGACGTGGGAGTTTCTTTCCACGTTTACATACGCGCCGCATCCGGCGGATTACGTGGAGGACCCGGATTTTCCTGTCCACGAGGTTACATTCCGTCTCGCCGGTCAGGAGTTTGAGATGAGTGTGCGGCAGTTTGCTGTCCATACAGGTTTGTTTAAATAATATTATTTATTATTTTATATTTAATATCATTTGTTTATTTAATGTTATTTGTTTATTTAATATTATTTGTTTATTATTATTATTATTTGTTTATTTAATGTTATTTGTTTATTTAATATTATTTGTTTATTATTATTATTTGTTTATTTATTATTATTTGTTTATTATTATTATTTGTTTATTTAATATTATTTGTTTATACAGGTTTGTACACAGAGGCCGAGCTCGATACTGATTTATATACGCAGGCAGTTACGATGATGGACAGACAGACGCTTATCAGTTTCTGGAGGGCCATTTCCAGGGCTCCCTTTGGGAGATCCTGGCAAAAGGCCACCACCATCAAAGACCCCTTGTTCCGATACCTTCACCATGTTATCGCGTCAACTATCGTGCCGCGGGAAAACAGCAGGGAGAAGGTCAACCTCAGTGACCTTTTCTTTCTATACTGTCTACTGCGACGACAGCCCTGCGATCTAGCAGCCAGCCTGGCAGATTACTTTGCCACAGCATACCACCGGCAGCTCCGCGGGTGGGTGCACACTGGCTCATACATCACCGCCATCGCACGCTCGCTCGGGATCGTGCCCGAGGGAGATCCGGTGCTGTCCGATCCGGTCCCGTCTACCAGGTTGGGCCGCGCGTCAGTTTCTAGCATGCAGATCACCCGTCGCTTTGATGTTGGTCTGAGGTTTAGGGGCGGAGACGGGCTGATTTGGCAGCCGGAGCCGGTGCCGGAGGTCATCCCGGTTGTTATTGAGTTGAGGCCTGGAGTGTTGGCCCCTCCTGCTGAGCAGGCGGCCGCTCGGCAGGCTCAGCTACAGGCTCTGGGACTCGATCAGTTCCCGGGCCAGCCTCAGGCTGAGGCTCAGGCTCAGGAGGAGCCTCAGGCTCAGGCTCAGCCTCAGGCTCAGCCTGTATTAGAGGATCCGGCTCAGGAGGAGCATATCGAGGAAATCCCGGTACCACCAGTTCAGCCAGCTCCTGAGCCGCCACAGTACCCGCAGCACGTTTACGCTGACCTGCCTCCGGTAGCGCGTGAGGTGGCTCGGGACTTCGACCGGCGCCTCAGACGCCAGGCCGCACGCCAGGACTGGATCATCGAGACGCTCGTTTCTCTACGAGAGCTCGCTGGGTTGCCTCCACTTCCCCTCCCACCGTCCCCACCGCACGAGGATTAGTACCTTAGTTTGTTTGTATAGTGTTTTGTTATGTATTATGTAGTCAGTTGTACCTTTTTGTTTTGTATGTACAAACTGATATATATTTACATCACGTTGTTTACGTTTAATTCTTATGGCTTTCTGTACAATTTATTTAACGTGTTCGTTTAATTTAACAAAATAAACTAGGTTAACAGTTTATAAAGACGCACTTATATTATATACGTTCTATAAAAATAATGACGTAAAAAAACGTAATTATAAAACTTAAATACAATTTTTTCCTTCAAAAAACACTACCAAACTAACCCACATCCCACCTATTTCAAAAAAAAACCAACACAACTTCCGGCCAACACTTTTTGTCTTTTTGCACACTCAAAGCGCCCCGCTATGGCCAAAGCGGGGCGCTTTGAGTGTGCAAATAGACAAAGGCCGTGTGCGAATAGACGGAGCCTTTTTTAGTTGTATATTCTTTTTAGCTTTTGTGATCTCAACTGTAATACGAGGCTTTGTATATGTATTAATTTGAAATGTATTTTACTTTTGGTTATTATAATGCATTAGTAGTATACCCGTCTGTTGGACGGGTTTTTTAACGTCTTAACAACAAAAAAAATTATTTACGTTTACATGTTTAATATGAACTCATCAAATGAGTTTACATCGAAATGTATAATATGCCTAAAAAAAAAAAGCAAACTTGGAGACAATGAGAAAATTTCAAATAATATGTAAAAGCCCGCTTGGTGGTATATTTCACATATAATATCACCTTTCTCATTCAAATAAAATTTAACCAGAGGAGGTGAACCATGGAAATTGATAACAGAACCAAAAAAGATATTAACAATGCATATAGTTATGGATTAATTAACAATAATCATGTTTCATACATGGTTATAGATTAATAGAACCAAAACCTTGACTCGCAATACCCGTAGCCAACGTACTCAGAAGGTGGTGTATTGTAGCACTTACAAAGTGTGGATAACATGTAGGAACCTGCAAATAGATACCACTTTTTAACTCTTGCATATCCTTTTTTTTGGAAGGCCAACAAAGTCTTTATTCCAATAATAACCTGGTTAACGGTTAAGCAGGCAGTTCATACATACACCAACAAAAAGAACAGTACAGTACAATTATGCCCCTAAACATGACAAATCAAACAATACCCAGTTATCCCATGTCAATGCATTGGCCTTTGCTCTGCTCTTCAACCAAAGTAAGCTCATTGAGCGAACCTCCTCTTTTATGTTTACTAACGCTGGCCATTTATTGTTGAAGACCGCGTCATTACGATGTTGCCAAATGACCCAAATAGCGGTTTGTATCACTGAATAAACCGCAGTCCTCCACTTCTTCGATCCCCGGTTGTGGTTGTGTATCTTTACCAAATCCTTTAGCTCTAGGATGAAGATCGGCTTCAACCTGCACCAATGACGAACATATTCCCAAACCTGTTGTACCATGTTACATGAGCCAAACAAATGTAAAGTCGTTTCCATCCACTCATCACAGAGCTTACATGTATTGGAGCCCACATTAATATTTGTTCAGTCCCAATCCGCCACTTCCACCGATTCGCCGGCTGTCACCACCACGAGAAGGATAACTTGTTCAGTCCATTTTCTATCGACAACCTGTTCGCGATCACAACATTTTTTGCCCTTTCCAGTTCAAAATAAGCTGGGGTATTTCACTGCAGAGTGGTTAGTCGAACAACCACCACTCTTTCCAGAAACGATGCTATAACCCGACCACCAGAGTACCCCTGAACAGATTCACCAAATCCACTCCAATCTCCCCAAAGTCTTTTGATAAAATTCCTTGTTCATGAAATTTGGAAACCACCAATTATTGGTCAAAAATCATCAAGTACAATCAAATTCATAATAATCGAGTTGTAGTTTAAGTATCTGTTCAAACAATTACGATTTTATAAATTGACGGATGGAAACAAAAAATCAGACCATATTAATTTGTAATTTGTGTTTCAAATGAAGATATTCATAAATGTATACCTGGTAGCAAGAGACTAAAATCTGGTGTTGAGCACGTTCCAGCTGCTGACGAGGTTGAGGTGAGGCTCGGTCATTACAAAATTGAAACTCCAAATAAATTCTCACCCATTTTATTCAATCAATCTGGAAAAAAAAAATTAAAGTCATGGCACGATTGAATTAACAAATCATGAAATTAGAATAAAATTTGTAAATAAATGATGATTTAAGGCTATAATACCCACCCAACCATGGTGATGACAGACCCTAGGGAAACATGCGGTGCTTCACCTCAACAGTTACAATTAATAACGTTCGTACAGTACCTGCAAATGTAGAAATGTTATCATTTCGACCATAAGTTGCTCAAATAAAAGTTAAACATGCAAAATTAAGTAAAGAAAGTTCCAGTAACCTAAAGAACTTACCTCAAATGAATCTTTAAGAAGCCCCGTTAGCTTAGGATCTTTGACAGGTACATGAGGACTATTATGTCCAAGGGCATTTAATCACTTAACGAAAGATTTTAAGATCTGGATTCCTCTAATGTGCGCCCGTCACTTCCTAAATTCGATTACTGATCTAACATTCTAACATGAGCATGATCAGCAATTCTAACGCATAAATTTTACATATGAACTAATTAAGATTATAGCAGCGAACAATAACCTAAATCAAATTTACAACAAAATTTACACTTCTTAAAGTAATAAACGATAAAATTAGACAAAAATCTACCTCATGCTGACAATTCTCCATTGAAAACGCAGTAATCCTCTTCAATATTAAAAGCTCCAGTGAGTAGGAATTTTGTAAGGCGAATTATTGAAATTAGATAATTTGAGTTGAGTACTAAACAACATAAACGATCATTGCTATAAAATATATATAAATATATATCAGTTTTCCAAGCAATTGGTCACAATTCGAGGCAACTGGATGTAGCAAAGAGTAAACTCACAGAGGTTTTGTGAAAGAACGTAAAAACTACTGCAAATAATAGCTGAAAGAACATAAAAACTACTGCAAATAATAGCTCTTACAAAATGCTAACACTGAGTCGACTAAAACTGGATAGAATAGTGCCATTTATATAGTTGCGGGATAGATCTCTGTGTAACAAACAATACAAATTATACTCATAAAATTTACCATATACACACATAATGTTATATTTGTGTGAATAAAATGATAAATAATAATTTATTTTGAAGCAAGGCTGCAAGAAAAAAATGATAAATAATTTATTTTAAAGATGAACAAAAGATGAATCAAGTTTTTGGAGCAAGGTCAAGTAATCATACAATCTTCTCAAGCGGGACAAACGGCCAAGATTTCGAGGAAGTGGTCCTCCAAGCAAATTGTCTTCTATGACTCTGTTGTACAGGTCAGAAGTGTTAATAAGCTGTGAAAGGTAAATATTGTATATAGAGCTGTCATGTAAGGATCGTTACTTACAGTTCTTCAAGTGTAGACATATCACATATTTCTTCAGGTATAGGTCCACTAAGTCAGTTCCCCAAAAGACTCCTGTGTAAGATTAAGTGTCAAAGAGTAAACTCATAGAGGTCTTGTGAATGAATGTAAAAACTACTGCAAATAATAGCTGAAAGAACGTAAAAACTACTGCAAATAATAGCTCTTACAAAATGCTAACACTGAGCCGACTAAAACTGGATAGAATAGTGCCATTTATATAGTTGCGGGATAGATCTCTGTGTAACAAACAATACAAATTATACTCATAAAATTTACCATATACACACATAATGTTATATTTGTGTGAAAAAAATGATAAATAATAATTTATTTTGAAACAAGGCTGCAAGAAAAAAATGATAAATAATTTATTTTAAAAATGAACAAAAGATGAATCAAGTTTTTGGAGCAAGGTCAAGTAATCATACAATCTTCTCAAGCGGGACAAACGGCCAAGATTTCGAGGAAGTGGTCCTCCAAGCAAATTGTCTTCTATGACTCTGTTGTACAGGTCAAAAGTGTTAATAAGCTGTGA
Source organism: Helianthus tuberosus (assembly GCA_030545235.1). Lineage (NCBI taxonomy): Eukaryota > Viridiplantae > Streptophyta > Magnoliopsida > Asterales > Asteraceae > Helianthus > Helianthus tuberosus. The sequence goes on from JARYGA010042782.1 coordinate 34,143, forward strand.
AAGGTCAATATTGTATATAGAGCTGTCATGTAAGGATCATTACTTACAGTTCTTCAAGTGTAGACATATCACCTATTTCTTCAGGTATAGGTCCACTAAGTCGGTTCCCCAAAAGACTCCTGTGTAAGATTAAGTGTCAAAGAGTAAACTCACAGAGGTCTTGTGAAAGAACATAAAACTATCGCAAATAATAGCTGAAAGAACGTAAAAACTACTGCAAATAATAGCTCTTACAAAATGCTAACACTGAGCCGACTAAAACTGGATAGAATAGTGCCATTTATATAGTTGCAGGATAGATCTCTGTGTAACAAACAATACAAATTATACTCATAAAATTTACCATATACACACATAATGTTATATTTGTGTGATTAGATTGTTTACTACTTCCGGCAAAATGAATGTTTGATGGCCCAATACAAATTAATGAAGGTACTGATGGGTTTGGTGAAGCAGGGTTATATTAGTCTTTCCTCAAGAAAACTTTACAAATTACTACTCATTCTTTGGGCATGAAAATAGTTTACTAAGTTCTGCCTTTTTTGAGCTTCACTAAATTATTTAGGATGGCCCTGCTTCTTTGTTAGATAAGATCGTAGCTTGTGAGTTTTGCATATGTTAGTCTTTTTCAAAATAGTTATGTCGATTTTTTATATATTTTAATGCTTATAATGTCAATAAAGCTAATATACACATGCTATGCATCCTATCGATTAGCTTATAGATTTAAAGGGGAGTGGGATCAGGTCTCTTGCAGCTGACCATGTTAGATGTGACATCCTCCTCCTTTGTTCCCTCTGGGACAACAGTACTTTGGATTAAGAACTTATCTTTGCTCATCATATCAGGAGGAGCTACCTTTGACGCTTGCATAAGTAACTGCATCATCTCAATAACAGTAATTAACATACATAATTTCTATAAATTCACTCAAATACTTGTACTCGTAGAGTCACATGATGCAATTTTTTGGGAACCTTTGAGATAAAGCACAACATTTGCCAATATTTTAAACACATGTTAAAGAGTCTAAATGAGAGGTCAAACAAATTACTTTAACTCTAATAAAGGCTGCTGTAGTGTGGTTTGCCACTGCTTTGGCAAGCATGGTTTTCCCAGTGCCAGGTGGACCATAGAGCAAAACACCGCGTGGAGGATCTATTCCAAAAGAGTCGTTAACTTCATTCATTGGCTTTTTGTGATATTTTTAGCAGACTTACATAATCCCAAAAGACAGTAGTTTGGAAATTACTAAATTGTATAGAATACTTAAGCTAAAACATTCCCTGAGACCTATACAAGCTATAGAAGATACATTGACAATCGAAATTCAAAACACCTGTCACCTGAATCTTCCACTATTATATGATATATCCTAGGCTTAGACAACCAAGAGATGGCAGTGGTTTTACTAATTACTATCATTGATAGATGTGAATGCAACATAGTGGGTGTTAATATTGGTTCGAGACATTACAAATGTCTATAATAGAATCAATGTAAAAAGAAACCCTTGTTTAGTTATCACTTCAATCCAGGTTAAGAGCACTTTGTGATCTTCTATACAAGCATAAAAATGAATAGAGAACAACGAAGATGATGATAAAATTAAACCTGGTAGTATATTTCTGCCCAAAACAAAACCAAGAGGGCATAGGTGGTGAAAAATACAAGACTTGGCAGATCAAGCAACATATGTCGTGCAATCTGAAAAAGAAACATATTCAAGCAAAAGGGTCAACACAATCGACATAATTGGGTCTAAATTGCCATCGATATGAGTGATTAACTTAAAAATATTGCTAACCTCAGGTTTCAACTGTTCAACATCACGACGGTAAAGAAATATCAGACATCTAGCTGCGATAGTAACATGTTTAAAATTAAGTATGGATCAAGATATAAGGTTCACAAGATGCAGTTTTGATAAATAAAAAATAATAATTGAAATATACAGACCCCCATTAACCAAGAAATTGAGGAAATGAAAGACCTTCTGGGTAGTCCAGCCATACTCTGGCACTCTTTGTTGTATCCTAATTAGTTGTACCTGCAATAATCGAATATTAACCGAAGATGCATGATGTCTAACCATAAACTTTAAGGTTAACTTTTATATTTCAGTACAAATGCATTGTTCAAGTCACATGAAGCTTGTTATCTTTCAATAAGGACAGATTGTTGCAATATTCTTCTAAAATATAACATAAATTTATACACAATTCTACCCATTTATACATAGCTTTAAAGACAAATTCTTGCAAACTTTTGAATAATCATATGAATAATGTATAATTAGCAATATTTTTCAAGAAAAAGTAGCACAAAGTATATCAAGCTTCATAAAAATCCTCTTATATAGCCTATTTTACATGATTCGTTTCGTTATCTTTAATCAAATAAAAACAAAACAAAATCAATAACAACGTAATTAAAACCACAAATAGTAGAAATAAGCTTACTTCCTTAGAACACCATACGCGCGAAATTCATCTTCAAGCTCTCGCTCAGAAACTCGCGGATCCAGATTCCCAACGTACACACGAGACATCGCCTTTCGCCTATCAAATTAGGTCAAACAAACAAAAGCGATTAGGTTTTCATCGTTGCGAAAACAAAATTACAAGTAAATAAGGATCAGATTTGTTCAACAGCCTGTAAAACTATCAATAATGAAACAAAATTAGGTTAATTATGATTACCTTGAAGAACTTGTTGATGATTTGCGATCTGATTGTTGAATTCGAAGGCGATTGTGAAACGCTAAAACCCTAATCGACAAGAAAAGGAGAAGAAGATAACCTTGAAACCCTAGATGATATTGAATCAGCAATGATATCGAACAATGATATTGAATCAGCCACGATAACCTTGAATCAGCCACCTGAGAAGATAACCTTGAAACCCTAGATCTCGATCTGGTTCTCTCTCTCTAACCCTCTTAATTTTCTTTGGTTCTCTGGTGAGAAGAAGCGGGCTAATGAGAGTTTTGGGATGAGAGGCGGGATTTTAAAATTTGGATGCAACAAATTTGGCCGCCCAAAATTACTGTGGTTTTTTTAATGTATAATCACACTTATATATATATATATATATATATATATATATATATATATTAAATACAAAACGGAATTATGACATCAGCAGGGACACGTGGCATAGCTTAATGGATGACACATAGGCAGATTTACATCATCTTCTCATCTCTTCTTATAGATTATATAGATTTAAAATAACAAAAAAAAAAAAATCTATTAACGGTCTCAGTCTTTCATAGTTTATTTTAGAAAGTTAATGTGATTTCCAGAGTGAAACGAGCTCGAGCTTCATAAAAACTTGACAAGTCGAGCTCACGCTCAGCCCGACTCGTTTACACCCCTAATCATAGACCACAATTTCGTTTTTCATATTTCTAGTAAAACTTTTTTTATTCTTGTTTTCCTTAACATTCTAAATATTAAAATAATTTTGCTAAAAATATACCTTCCATAAAACACTAAAAGTCCCTAAACTTATTTTAATATTCATCTATAATCTATATTATTCTATACTATATATAATATACATATCCAAAGGACTTCTTAAGGTCATTGAAATTTCCTTAAAACACCCCTAAAGCATGATGTATGAGTCTTTTAAGCACCAGAAAACTTCACTTTCCACTTATACCCTTTCCCCTAAACTAAACACGCGGACACACAAACTAGGGTTTCTCTCATCTCTCATTTGGTCCGCCGCTCATCCTCTCATCCTCTGCTCTCTCTCTATGGCGATTGCTATATGGCGACTTCATCAGGCCTCTCTCTCGGATCTCGCCAGATCTCTCACCAGATCTGTGAGGATTTCACCAGATCGATGAAGGTAACCTCCTTTTCTCTCTCTCTCTCTCTCTCTCTCTCAAATTCATCAACAACGCTGAACCACGGGGTTAGATCTAGAGCATCTACCATCATCTTCTCTTTGCTACGTTGTGCATGGTGGAAGGATTGTTCATTGATTTTTGCTCAGTTGGTATTTGGTATATACAATACGAATGTATGAACCGTTCTAAGCTTTGAAACATCTTTAGATTCTTTCAGTTGGACTTCTTCAAGACGATGTGGACCCCATGGTCTCTGTGATGAAAGTCGAGAAGGCACCTTTAGAGTCTTATGCTGATATTGGTGGGCTGGATGCCCAAATACAAGAAATCAAGGAGGCAGTTGATTCTGATGAAATAAGAACGGGCATTCACAAAGTGTCCAAGGTACTCAATTTTTTGGTAAAAAAAATATGAGTTGGCGTCCATATCACTTGATGTACCCTTGATTGATTAGAATTTTCCTTTTCATTATCTGTGTACAGCTTCTTCGTGGGGATGTTGGGCTTTGTGTAACTAACATGTCTAAAGAAGAGGCCCAAAGGTTACCACTAAACACTAGGCTCTGAGTCACTTAAATTTGCTACATGTAAATATCTTTTTCTGATGTTAATATGAGTCAAATCTAGCCTGTTTGCTGCGGCGTTTGCTGCCGTAAATGCGCCTTTAAATGGCTGCAAATGCGGCAGCAAACAGCTGTGTTTTTACATCTGTTTGGTTCTGTGTTTGCAGCCGTAAACGCGTCGTTAAATGGTTGCAAACGCTGTAGCAAACAACTGTGTTTTTACACCTGTTTGTAGCTGCATTTGCAGCCGTAAACGCGCCGTTAAACGACTGCAAACGCGGCAGCAAACGGATGCAAAAACATAGCCGTTTGCAGCCGTTTAATGGCGCATTTACGGTAATTGATGTGGGTGGACGTTATGGTAAGCTTATAGGCATGCTTACTAAGAAAGATGCTGCTACAATTGGTGTCATCCTGGGAATCGAACGTGTATTCACAATAATATTCCAGAAGACTTCATTAATGGCCTGATTCTATCTGTTCATTCTTTGCTTCCAGTTGAGCCTCTTGTAGACAGGTGTGAAAGGAGGTTTGTTTAACCTTTTCCTTCTTAATATGTTTCAAATCCTTATAATATAATTTGCTTGTCTTTCAGGAATCGACTTCGGTTGCTTACTAAGTTTTTAGAGCATCTTGTGAGTGAAGGTAGTCAAGGTGTCCATGTACACAATGCTTTAGGTAAAAAAATCATTATAGACATTAATAACAATCCCGAACACTTTCTCAACACCGTGCTGTATTACAATTCACGTGTTGTTGGGGAGTATTATGAAAAGCCTGACCTCACACTTGCAGTTGTTGCTTACCATAGAGGGCCGTGTGACAATGAACTTATCAATGTTTGGGTCTGTAAGTATGAAATTCTTACCGTTTGTTTAGTTTTGGGAGATGAAGATGATGCAAGCTGCGGATTTCACCATGGCTCTGAGACAATTTCATCAGTTATTGTTCATAATTTCATGTGTATGAATTGTTGGGATTGAACCCTACCAGAGGAACAGATGATGTAAAGCCAAAACCAGGTCACAACAGTGGATCATAATAAACAGTAGTTTGCACTAGACTTTCCCCTTGAAAGTGATTTGAAACATCTGATGATCTCCAATCCACTGATTTGTACAACTGCTGACTTACAACTGCTGATCACACTAAAGTCTGATGAAGTACAAAGCCCTGCTGTTCAATCTACTGCTATGGGTCAAGCGCTGCTGGGTTTCAACAAGTACTGTTGGGTTCACATCAGTGGAAGGTTTCAGCAGCTGTTTAACTTCTTTTATGTTATATATTATAGTCAGTGGTTAGCATAAGCAGTGTCTGTATTAGATCAGTTGTTAGAGTTTGTTAGTTTGTTAAACGTCACTTTCATGGTGACGTCAGCAAAGATGTTTCAGTGGTTTGACTGTGCCTATAAATGGAACAGTACCCTGTACTGTTTCATTTAATTGTCCGGGAGATTCCATCTCCTCCAATCCTTTCATCCTGTACAATCAACCTTGGGGCATCTTGCTGAGGGGGAGTTTTAGTATGTAAGCAGTGCTGTAATTATTCTTGAATTTTAACCATTCAGCTCAATGAAAAGCATGTGTTTACTAAAACTATTTTCTTTTTTATTATGTTTACAAAGTTTGTTTATTATTTTCGCTGCACCTTACATTGATCAATATCCATTCATTTGTTCAAAATAAAACAAACAAACACTATCATGAGACCCTCCGATCCTAACAATTGGTATCAGAGCCTGGACAGTCAAATTCGATCTAACAATCAATTTGACATAACAGTTCAGCTCAAAATTCATTGATGCTAAGGTTGATCGTATCTAGTTGAAAAACAGAGTAATGAGTGATCACGTTCAAAGTGGCTATTCAAAAACTCTGTAAAACAACCAGGATGTCATAAGACACACAAAATTCATGTAACAACAAAATTATGCATAAATCACCAATAGTTCCAGATCTGAAAAGTTCATCTGGTGACTTTGGTTGGATTATTCATATTACAATATTAATTTCAAAAGTTATTATGAAGTTTGTGATGATCTCGTCATAACTGTTGCTAAGGTGTTCACCTCATGATTAACAAAGAGCTATGATCAGATAAAACATTGGTGTCTTTGTTAATACTAAAAGAGGGAAATCAAAACTTTAGCTATCAGATCTTATGTATTGAAAAACAGGTTGAGAATCCTCAAAAAGGACCAAATCAATTGTGTTAAAAATACATTAAGAAAAATCAACAGTAAAAAATTATTCAGATCATATGTAATGTGAAGTTTGGCATAAGCATTTGCAAAAATGACCAAATTTCTTAAAACGTTGCGGTAAAATGATTTTGGAATCAAAATATTCTTACCTTAGAACCTTCCAGTAAGTATTTAAAACTTATCAATGGAAAGGACAAAAAGGAAAGAAGAAAAAAATCACAAAACCTCTTAAGTGTGTTTATTTCAAAAACTTTTGTAGTCAAAAGAAGTGAAAATAAATACAAAACACTTAAGAGTTCAAAATTTGGGTTAAAAAATGGTCATCAAGCAACCGTGTGTACTCATTGATTCAGGGAAATTCAGGTAACATAAGTATCACTGGTGATTAACCTTACAAGAGGACTGAACAAAATTTCTCAAAATTATCACATGATAATAAGGTCTATAAAAGGGCTTTCAAAACTTATGTGAACATGTCTCCTCATAGTTGCAATCAACTGATAAGGAAATGGTCTCAAAACAGAGGTGATTAAAATGTATTTCAAACCACTGACCATACTCCTAAACTTGAGAATGATGTGATAATCATATATCAAGTTTTATTTCGCCAGATCTTGTTGTTGCTGTTTTCAGAAAACCTTTATTGTTTTTGCAAAGGTTTTTCTTCAATAAAACAGGATATATTATTCTTGATTTTTTTTTTAGAATGATATATTTTGTACTTTTACTTGTTTTAGATAGTAAAAGTCTCAAACTCCTGTCAGGTAGTAGAACCCTTATTTTTACTTAGGGTGTTACTTTCCTTGAAAAATAGCTCAAAAGATAATGGTGAAATAGATAAGGTTATTTCAAACTCAAGTTGTCATCACAGATAAAAGTTTGACTGCTAACTGACCTTAAAATGCTTGATTACTCATGGTCTATTCAAAAGATTAAAACACAAAATGAGTGGTCAATATAAAAGGTTTTTATCACCAGGGATATCAAACCACTGTTTATAATCCTGAATGTAAATCTCTGAAAGATCTGCTGATATGTTAATCTTGACAATATGCATCTAAAATGTGTTTTGCAAAGGATGTCATTTTACAGATACTTCAAAACAACGGGTGTACAAAACAGCTGTTAAAGATATATCAACAGTTGCAGACCAATCCAGCCTCAAAATATCAATCACTGCTGATAAATGTCCATCAAAAAATGGATAAAAAATCAAAACAACATTTTAATTTCATAATTCATGCCCATAACCACTGTTCTGTTTCAAACATCTGTTCAGAAAATGCTTTCCACTGCTGAAAGTCAACCCCTGCTCTCTTGTTTCCTTAAGGATCACTGATGTTCAAAATCAGTGTTTTCAACCACTGATATGCTATCCACTGATAGTGAAAGTCACCCACTGTGGGCCCATATGTCCTTCTAACAACCACTGATACTTGTACTATCAGTGGTTTCTTAAACAACTGTCCTCCACTATTCATCTTTTGTCAGAGGTTGGCACGTGGTCAGTACTTATCCGTCAGATCTTTGTAACCGCCGCCACGTCAGCACTCACTTTTTCACTTTATAAAACCCTGCCCTAACACCCAAACAGGGTTTTCACTGTCGAATCGAATTCATAAAAATTCCTTTCTCAAAGCAGTTTTTCATCTCATTTCCACAAATTCCTTCACAACTATCTTCGATCGTCTTCTCCAAAATGACTAAATCGAAGTCCTCCGCAAAATCCACCTCAAAATCATCTTCCAAAGAGGTCTCTCAAAAGGCTAAACCTATCGAAATCCCACACAAACCTTCTCACAACCTTCTGGGTCTTCTCAGAAAACCCGGCACCACTGATGCTTTCGACTCCATTATTGATATCATGTCTGCATCAAAGTATAAAACTTTGTTAATAGCAGATGCACCAATTTACTTGGCGACCCAAAGAGAGTTCTGGAAAAATGTAACCCTTGACAAACAAGGTGAGACTGTCATAGCCATTAACTCTTCTATAAAGGGTAAAGCTGTCAAAATTACACCACAATCCATCTCGGAAGTCTTTGAACTCAATGATCAGCAAGGTAAAACTTCTTTTCCCAAAAATGAGCTAAAAACTGATTTCCCTGAAAGAGGGTATGCAGAACAAATTAAAAAGGATACCTTACAAAAAGGTAATTTTCCACATGCAACAAGATTTCGGTTCCATACCCTGTTTATGTGTGTTTCAAACAAAACCACTTCGTTTAATGAAATACCATTAAAGATTCAAAACCTGGGATATGCTATTCTTCAAGATGAAAATTTCAATTATTCTCAGGAAATCTTTAATGATCTGGTTAAAAATGTTGATAAAAAGCCATTCTTACTTTTTCCAAGATTTTTAAGTTACTATTTTGAAAAGAAACTTGGTAAGAATGATGCTGCTGCAATAAAACAAGGTGACTCTTTTCAAATAAACAGCTTAACTGCAGAAACTTTCACAAGATTATCAACACCTTGCAAAACACAAGCAGAGGTGCCTGAGCAGAATTTAGCAGCTACCACTGCTCCTCAGGTATCTACTGCTGAGCCCACTGCTCAAGGTGATCAAAGCAGCAAAACAACTGCTTTGAAACCCACACCTAAAATTACCAAAAAGCCAAAACAGAAGAAAACTCAAAAACCCCCAAAACCTATCAAAAAGGCAACTCTGGAGGATGAGATACCAGAGCAAATGCCAGTGACAGCACAAAAGTCACAAGAAACCACTGCTGCTACTTCCTCACAGCAGTTGGTAGAAATATCTCAACCTATGACTGAAACTCCTCCTGCTTCTTCTAAAAAAGAACAGGTTGTACAAATAGGGACACCACAATATGATGCTCTGGAATCACTTGCTTCCATCATCCATAGCCCAATGCCTGGGGCCAATTCTCTTTCTACACCCAACCTCACCTCCACAATTCCCCCACCAACAAAATTATTGTTGGATGCTATTGATTTGAACCAGGCACAAACCAGTCCTTCTCACTCACCTATCAATGAGAATATACTTCAACAAACGACTGGGTCTGATGTATCAATCATAGCTAACCCACCAACAAGACCTGAGGAGGTTACACCCCTTGAGTTACAAGTAACTCTTGGTGGTAATCCAAGTGAAGCAGCCACTACAAGTGCTGAACCCACTGGTTTACATTTGGACAGTGGTTACATCAATAAGACTTCCTTGGAGGAAATTTCTTCTATGGGAACATTTGTGTATCCAGTTTTCACTGGTTCACTAAAAAGTGTCTCTCTTTCTGAAGGAAGAAGTCCCCAGTACCGAGAAAAAGGGGCATCAGTGGATGATTTTTGGAATACAATTCCTCAATCAAACACTGTTACAACCACTGTTAGTGGCAAATCAGATGTCACACCCCGATATTTCCACGTATTACCGGTGGGCCCGGTGGGGAGTATCGTGACGTAGTTGATATCATCATAAGTCAAACAACACAATATATAAATGCACAGCGGAAGCAAAGATAGATTCATTTCAACTTTAATAAATTGTAATATTAAATATCACGAATAGTTGAAACGGATCCACAGGCGGATCAAAATAAAAGAAGATATTGTTCAACAGTTTTATTGACATCCAAGCTTGCGAGACTTATTGTGGACGCTAGAAGACAGCCAGCCTAGTACGAGTAGTACCTGCACTTAACCTTTTGGAAAATACGTCAGTTTACACTGGTAAATACAATTTAACTGACTTATTTTGAAAATTGATTTGAATGGACATGGCACAAAACATTTTTATAACTTGGGATAATTATGTGAATATAATCTTGTAAGTGAATTACATGTTACTTATGCGTTCAGGAGCCCGATCCGTAGACCGGGTTAAAGATTAATAGACACACCACATTATTTGGTTAGGCACTGACGGGTGTACGCCTACACCCCGTGCTTAGGTCGTGGCCATCTCGTAAGATGATGCCAAGATAGTCTACACATGTTACCAGATCAGTCCAAGTGCCCCTATTGCATGATAAGCCATTGGAGCATCCTCTGGAATGAGAAAACAGCTGGTTACAGTCGATTCAGACCTGCAACAGGCAGTTGTGCACTGCTTTCTGCGCTGGCAGGTAATACGCGGGCCGCGAAGACCCCCTCGCGGGGCGCGTACAAGTGCGCATCAGGTTAACAAGTTTCCAACTTTTACATTTCAGTCCCTGGTCCTTTGAAACGTGGTTTTGCTTATTTTTCTTGCACATTTGACCCTCAAACCTGATTTTTAAGGACCTTAGGACTTTTACAAACTTGGTTAAGTCCTTGGTTAACTTTGTGCTTACCCGAAAAGTCACGAATTTCAACGTTGACGCATTTAACCCTTCGTACATGGTTTTGATCATAACTTCCTCATACGATAACGAAACTTTATGAAATTTTTATCACATATTCTAGTGAATATATTTTATCGTTACAAAGCTTCGGGTTTGCCAAAAGGTCACTCAGAGGTATACTTTCAACATGTTGACACATTTAGCCCTTGTAGTTTGTAATTCCTCACTTTCTTTCATTTTCAGCTTCGTATGATCCATGATTTATTCGTTTAAGATTATAAACACCATGTAGGGTTATTGTAGGGCCTATTTATCCATTGTTGACACTTTGGACCCTTATATTCACATAGTTTCACTGTTTGTCAACTTTAGTCCTTCTAAAGTACTTTTTCACATATTCAAAGCTTACGACACGTGTCAATACATTATTGGACGTAAATTTTTGAGGTGTTACATCCTCACCCCCTTAAAAGAAATCTCGACCTTGAGATTTACTGAAACAAATGAGGGTATTTTTCTTTCATCGTGGATTCTACTTCCCATGTGTATTCGGGACCTCTACGGGCATCCCATTTGACCTTTACAATAGGCACATGCTTCCTCCGAAGCTTCTTTACCTGTCGATCCTCAATCGACAATGGTTTTTCCATAAATTTCAAGCTCTCATCTATATGTACATCCGTATGTGGTATGACCAGAGATTCATCAGCGAAACACTTCTTCAGATTACAGATGTGAAAAACATTGTGGATAGCACTGAGCTCTTCAGGCAAGTTTAACTTATAGGCAACTGACCCGACACGTTCGATAACCTCGAAAGGTCCTATGTATCTCGGGCTTAGCTTTCCTTTCTTACCAAATCGCATCACTCCCTTCCAGGGTGATACTTTAAGCAATACTTTGTCACCTACTTCGAAGTGAAAAGATTTACGCTTTGGATCTGCGTAGCTCTTCTGCCTATCTCGGGCAGCTTTGAGATGGTCACGAATCTGGACAATCTTGTCCGTTGTTTCAAAGACTAACTCGGGTCCTGATAATTGAACTTCTCCTACTTCCGCCCAACATATAGGGGTTCTGCATTTTCTACCATATAATGCCTCAAAAGGCGCAGCCTTAATACTAGTATGGTAGCTATTGTTATAGGAGAACTCGATCAATGGTAGGTGGTTATCACAACTGCCACCTAAATCAATTACACATGCTCGAAGCATGTCTTCCAGTGTTTGGATGGTACGCTCACTCTGTCCGTCTGTCTGTGGATGGTAAGCCGTACTAAAGTTTAAGCGCGTGCCCAAAGACTGTTGGAAACTTTTCCAAAAATGAAAGGTGTATCTCGTATCTCGGTCAGAGATAATCGACACTGGTACACCATGCAGAGCTACAATCTTATCTACGTACAATTGAGCTAACATGTCGGAGCTGTAAGTTTCCTTAATGGGAAGAAAATGTGCTGACTTGGTCAGTCTATCTACTATGACCCATATAGTATCGTTTCCCTTCCTTGTCTTTGGCAACTTGGTGATGAAATCCATTGTCACCATTTCCCACTTCCATGTGGGAATTTCAGGCTGTTGTAGCAAACCTGACGGCTTCTGATGCTCAGCTTTGACTTGCGCACACGTCAAACATTTAGCTACATAGGCGGCTACAGACTTTTTCAAGCCTATCCACCAATAGTTTGCCTTTAGATCCTGGTACATCTTATCAGCTCTAGGATGAACGGAATATTTGGAACTGTGGGCTTCCTGGAGGATAACATCCCGAAGTCCTCCATAAACTGGAACCCATATTCGTCCATTCAATCTCAGCATTCCGTCCTTGTCATAGGATAACTGCTCCTCAGTTACTCTTAGCTTTTCTTCAGGATAGTTAGCTTCCAACACAGCTTCCTTCTGTGCAGCTAACACCCTTTCGTTCAAACTATTCTTTATTTCAATGCTCTTGGCATTGATTCTTATTGGCTTCACTCTTTCCTTCCTGCTTAAGGCGTCAGCAACTACATTTGCCTTGCCTGGATGGTATCTTATCTCACAATCATAATCATTTAAAGTTTCCATCCAGCGCCGCTGCCTCATGTTCAAGTCTTTCTGATTGAACAAGTGTTGAAGGCTCTTGTGATCTGAATAGATCACACACTTGGTTCCATACAAGTAATGCCTCCATAGTTTTAATGCAAATACAACGGCACCCAGCTCCAAGTCATGGGTGGTGTAGTTCTTCTCGTGCACCTTTAGCTGTCGTGAAGCGTAGGCAATAACCTTGCCTTTCTGCATGAGTACACAGCCCATACCAGTGTGTGATGCATCACAATAAACCACAAATTCTTCTATACCATCGGGTAATGTTAACACTGGTGCATTGCTCAACTTTTTCTTAAGAATGTCAAAGGATTCATGCTGCTTAGGGCCCCAATCAAACTTAACCTTCTTACGTGTTAACGAAGTTAGGGGCGCAGCAATCCTTGAGAAGTTTTCGATAAATCGCCTATAGTATCCTGCTAAACCCAGAAAGCTACGAATCTCAGTAAGCGTCTTTGGCTCTTGCCAATTCATAACTGCTTCTACCTTAGCGGGATCTACTTGGATACCACGCTCACTAACCACATGTCCAAGGAATTGGACTTCTCGAAGCCAAAATTCGCACTTCGAAAATTTAGCGTAGAGTTTCTCATGATGTAGAAGTTTAAGAATACAACGAAGGTGTTTCTCGTGGTCAGCTTGGCTCTTTGAGTATATGAGAATGTCGTCAATGAAGACGATGACAAATTTATCCAAGTAAGGCTTGCAGACGCGATTCATGAGATCCATGAATGCGGCCGGTGCATTAGTGAGCCCAAAAGGCATCACTAGGAACTCGTAATGACCATAACGAGTCCTAAATGCAGTCTTGTGTACATCTTCATCTTTAACCTTCAACTGATGATAGCCTGACCTCAAATCGATCTTAGAGAAGTAGCTTGCCCCTTGTAACTGATCGAACAGATCGTCGATCCTGGGCAAAGGATACCTATTCTTGATAGTGACCTTATTAAGCTCACGGTAATCGATGCACTGACGCATCGATCCATCCTTCTTCTTGACAAACAAGATCGGTGCTCCCCAAGGTGACGAACTAGGTCTAATGAAACCTTTGGCTAGCAGATCATCTAATTGCGTCCTTAACTCCTTCATCTCCGTTGGTGCTAACCTATAAGGCGCTCTCGCTACTGGTGCTGCACCCGGGATGATGTCAATTCGGAATTCCACTTGCCTATCTGGTGGTAAACCAGGTAGTTCTTCGGGAAAAACTTCAGGATACTCTGAAATGACAGGGATGTCTTCAATCTTGGGTTTCTGCTCATCAATAGTAACCTGTGCCATATAAATAACACAACCCTTCTTCAAGCATCTAGATGCCTTGAGCATGGACACTTGCTCAGGTAATCCATGCTGGGTATCCCCCTGAATGGTAAGTGACTCACCAGACGGAGTTTTGACTACTACTTGCTTTCTGTTGCACACAATCTGGGCTTGGTTATGCGATAACCAATCCATACCTATAACTATATCAAAACCGGCTAGCTTAAAGAGAAGTAAGGACAAAGGAAAATAGTGATTCCTAATGGATATAACACATCCATCTAACACAGTTGAGGCGGTTTCTATGGTTCCATCAGCTAATTCCACCTCATAATTCACACTTAAGGCTTTTACAGGCAATTTCAACAACTCACAAAACTTATTATCCACAAAAGACTTATCCGCTCCAGAATCAAACAATACTCTAGCATAAACATCATTTATGAGAAAAGTACATGTGATCACGTTGTCATCCTGAATAGCTTCCTTTGCGTCCATCTTGAAGACCCTCGCATTGGTCTTTTTCCCATCCTCGGTTTTCTTGGTGATCTTTGGGTAATTGGACTTAATGTGCCCTTTTTCATTGCAACCGTAACACGTTGCATCTTTCAGCTTTTTGCACTCCAGAGTCTTATGTTCTGAAGATCTACAAATCCCACAGGGCCTTGGCTGAGGCTGGGATTTCGACTCAAGTCGACACCTCCCAAAATGGTTCTTTTTGCAAACCTTACATTTGGGCTTATCCCCAGATTGTTGCCCGTCCTTCTTAGGTCCCGACCCTTTCTTGTGGTCGTTACTTCCTCGGTGCTTTTTATCTGATCTTCGTGAGGTATCGTCCTCACGCTTCCTCTTACCTTCGTCTGAATTCCTGAGCGATCTCAACCTGACTACGTCCTAGGTAAGAGATAGAGATAGATCAGCTGCTGATCTGAAGGTTGCAGGCCTTGATGCCTTGACACTGGCTTTAATTTCTGGGGCTAAACCCCCGATGAAACGAGCAATCATTTTAGGTTCCGGGGTTACCAAGTACGGAACCAGCCTAGATAGGGTATTGAAACTGGTGAGGTAAGCCTGACAATCTAAATTCTTCATCACCAATGATAAGAAATCTGATTTGATTCTTTCAACTTCGTGCTGCGGGCAATAATTCTCCTTAATGAGAGCAACGAACTGATCCCATGACAAGCTGTAGAGTGGGATCTTTCCGGCAGCTTGAATGAGAGACTTCCACCATGC